>PVHX01014851.1:0-15972 GCA_004024805.1 Geosciurus inauris
GCAGTGAATTCCCTTTAGTAACCCACCTTGCTGAGGAGCAGTCTTCCTACTTTTAAAATTTTGAGCTGAGGAATTGCTGGGAAGTACACCCTTCTTCTCAATCTGCCACCTTCTCTTCTTCTTGATCTTCTTCCACCTTTTGATATCATTCCCAAACTCATCTTTCTCTGCCAAATATTTAAATATTGGTATCCTACTACTTCACTTCACTGGTCACTTTTTACTTCACTTGTTTTATCTCCTTATATGATATATATGATATGCTCCAAAAACTTGGTTTCAAGTATTACCTTTCCTCTGATGCCTTCCACATCAGTGTTTATCCCCAACCACTCTTACGAGCTTTTTTTTGTAATTCCCTACTTCCTGTCTTGCAATCTGTTTCTTAGTATTTTCTAATATGAAAAGTTAAAAATATACTAAAAGTGGATAATATGGAATGATTAAAAATGATTCTAGTTTTAATGATTTTTGATCTTTTGCTAATCTCATTACTTGTTCATTCTATCCACTTAAAAAATTGTTGGGATATTTAAAAGAAAATTGTGTACATTATATCATTTCATTGTAAAAAGTGAAAACAAGTATAACTGCTAGCTGGTATCATACCTAGTAAAATTGACAATTTCTTAATAAAATCAAATACTTAGTCATTATTATTATTCCCCATTATTATTATTGTCCCCAAACAATCTTTTACAGCTAGTTTTTTGAAATCAGGATCTGATCAAGATATGGCGCACACTTTATATATTGATCTTTATCTCTTTAATTTCTTTTCTTTTTTTCTAATAGTATCCTACACTTTGTTTTAATGCTATGAATTTGTTAGAAAACCAAGTCCTTTATTAAGTTTTGTGTAGCTTATTTATCTCTTGTATTAAATAACCTAGTAATTAGACCTAGAGGTTTGATTGGATTTGCACATAATTTAATTATTTAGAAAGAATATTTGATAGTTGGTGCTTTAAACTTATTACATCATGTCAAGTGGCATGAAATGTCTGATTGTCTTTAGGGGTGCTAAGATCATTTGGCTCCAGGCAGCATCAGCCTGATTCCTCTATTATAAATTTTTCATCAGCGTTTAATCTGATAGCTTTAGCTATCATTGAGATCCATCTTTTCAGTAGGGGTTGCAGAATTGTTATTTCTAGAATATTGTCATTATTTTGAATTTATCAGCTGGGATATTTTTTATTAAAATGTTTTCCTTATCAGTGATTTGATTCATTTGAAGTTCAGTTCCTCCTGAAAAGTCAGGACAGCGCTTCATTCCCTTTTACCCTTATTTTATTTAACAGCTTTAGTGAGTTATTATAATTTACATATCATAAAGTTCACCCATTATAAGTATAGTTAAATGATTTCCAAAAAATTACACAACTCTGAGCTGTCATTATTACCCAATTTAGAATATTTCTGTCACCCTAAAACATTTCCCTATGTCTGTGTCCCAAATTCAGCTATCTTTGATCTGTTTTCTGTCTATAAATTTGCCTTTCCTACAAATTTCATATAAAGGGTTCATGTAATATATTTCTCACTAGCTTCTTTCATTTAGAATAATATTTTTGAGTATCATCCATGTTGATCCACATCTGGGTAGTTTATTCCTTTCTATTGCTAAGCAGTATTCTAGGGTATGGAATCCCTTTTCCCCCATTGATCATTCAATGGGCATTTGGATTATTTCTAGTTTTTGGCTGTTATTAATAATGTTCGTATATATATGTGGATATATGCTGGGTTGTATATCAAGTATATGTTTAGATGTTTTAGAAACAATAACATGTTTTTAAAAGTTACTGTATCATTTTACATTCTGTTATGATTTAGATATGAGGTATCTGCCAAAAGTTCATGTGTGAGATAATGCAAGAAAGTTCAAAATGATTGCATTATGAGAGTCTAAACCTAACCAGTGCATTAATCCATTGGTAGGGATTAACTAGGGGTTAACTGTAGGCAGATAGGGTGTGGCTGGAGGAGATAGGTCACTGGGGGTGTGCCTTCGGGGTATATATAGTTTGTCCCTGGTGTGAAGTTCTCTCTGCTTCCTGGTGCCATGTCCTCTGCTTTCCTCTGCCATGATATTGTGGCTCACTTCAGGCCCAGAGCAATGGAGTTGACCATGTATGTACTGAGACTTCTGAAACTATAATCTTCAAATAAACTTTTCTTCCTCTACATTTTTCTTATAAGGTCCTCTGGTCATAGCATTGAAAAAGCCAACTTAAACATATTCCCACTGACAATGCACGAAGGCTTTAATTTCTCTGTGTTGTCTCTAAGACTTGATACTGTCAGCCTCTTGGAGGATAGCTCTTGGTACTTGTATAGAGCTATCACAATTGTATTTTTAATTTGTGTTTCAATAATAACTAATGAGTCTGAACATCTCTCTCCGTGCCTTTCATATATTTTTTTAAATAAAATGCTTATTCAATTTTTTTCTCCCATTTTGAAATTGTCTTCATTTTGAGTCAGAAGGGTTTTTCTAGTTAATATTCTAAATTTAAGCCCTGTACATATGATTTGTAATATTTCCTCTCAGTCTGTAGTTTGTATTTTCATTCTTTAAATAGTATCTTTTGAAGAATGAAAGTTCAGAAGTCTAATTTATCAATTTTTTTTCATGGTTTATGGTTTTGGTATCATATCTATAAAATACTTCTCTAACCCAAAGTCACACATTTCTTATTATCTTCCAGAAATTTTATAGTTTTATCTCCTAAATTTAGGCCTATGATACATTTCAAGTTATTTTTGTGTGTAGTGTGATGTAAAGGTCAATCTTTCTTTCTTTCCTCCCTCCCTCTCCCCACCTCTTTCTTTTTTTGTAACTGAATATTTAGTTGTCCCAGTATCATTTGTTGAAAAGGCTCTGTTCTTTATTGTCTTTGTTGAAAATCAGTTGACAATAAATGTGAGGGTTTACTTTAGGGCTGTCTAGTCTGTTTTATTCATCTGTATGTCTCTCCATATTTATGTATGTAGTAGTGTATGCTAACACTACTGTTTTCATAACTTTAGCATTATATTAAGTCATGTAAGTCCTTCAATTTTATTTTTACTATTTCTAGGCTCATTGTGTACTATGTAAATTTTAGAGTCTGCTTGTCAATTTCAACACAATAGCTATGTGAAAATTAGGAAGAATGTTGAATTGGAACAGTGTGGATAGGAATAGTTTTAAGTCTGTATATAAATTTGAGGAATAACTGCTTTCTTAAAATTATCAAATCTCTAAGTTATTAACATTGTATATGTATTTCATTTTAAATCATTTTAATTTTTCTTAGCAATGTTTTTGAGTTTTCCAGTCTTGTATTTCTTCTGTTAAATGCATGTCCAAATATTTTATTCTATTTGATGCTATTATGAATAGAATTGACTTCTTAATTTAATTCTTATTTGCTATTTTGTAGAAATGAAATAAATCTCATAAATCGTTGACCCTCTATAATAAAGCTATAAAAGTTCAGACTCATTAGTTATTATGGAAATGCAAATTAAACTTGGTTTTTTAGTTCAGGTAGGTTTTTCAGTATTGTTATTTTTGTAATAAATTTTCACTTGTGGAATTATGTGGTCTGAGAATGATGACTTTAAAATTCCAATATTTATGCCTTTATTTTATTTTTCCTCCTCATTTGACAGGCTAGGGCCTCTAGTACAATGATGACTGAAAGTGGTGAAAGCATACATTCTTGCCTTGTTTCTGATAGGGGGAAAACATTCAGTTTTCCATAAAATATGAATGTTAGCTCTAGTTTTTGTTGTAGATAACTTTTATCAGAAGATCTTCTATTTTGAATAGAAGATGAAGAGATCTATTCATGGCTGTTGGAGAGATTTTATTATAAATAAGTGTTGCCAAATGCTTTTTCTAGGTTAAAATGATCATGTATTTTTTTCTCTTAATGCTGCTAATGTGGTTTATTACATTAATGGATTTTTCAATGTAGAATTGATCTTTAACTCCAGAGATGAATCCCACTTGGTTATAGTGTGTAACCCCTTTTTATATTTTTCTGAATTCAGTTTTCTAATATTTTGTTCATAAGTTTGTGTCTATGATGAAGATTGGTTCAGTTTTGTAATTTCATATTCTTGTTTTATTATCCAGGCATTACTGGCCTCATAAAATGAATTGAAAAATCTGTCCTCTCTTTCTGTATTTCCTGGAAGAGTTTATATAGAATTGATATTATTTCATTTTTAAATATTTGAATATTAGCATTATATTAAGTCATGTAAGTCCTTTTGTCTTTAATTACTAGTGAAGTTATCTGGACCTAGGCTTTCTCTTTGGGAAGGTTTCAAATCACTACCTCAAATTCTTATTATGTATCTTTTTCTTCTTGAGTTAGCTCTGATATTTATATCTTTCTAGAATTTGTTCATTTCATCAAATATTTTTACTTTGAATGAAGTGTTTTATATTTTTTTCTTATAATCCTCTTAATTTTTGTAGGATTTCTTCTTTCATTCCTGATTTTGGTAGTTTGTGTTTTTTCTCTCTTTTTTTTCCTTGAACATTTTAGCCTAAAAGTTTATTATTTTTTTATGTCTTTGAAAAACTAGTTTTTCATTTCACTGATTTTTCTCTATTCTTTTCTTTCTTTCTATTAAAGTGATTTTCAATTTGGTCTGTATTATTCCTTCCTTTTGTCTTTGCATAGATTCACCTTCCTTTTCTAGCCTCTTGAGAAAGAAGCTTAGAAGATTGATTTTAGATAGTCTTTTCTGATATAATTTGAAACTAAATTTCTATCTATTCTTTAATTATACCCTATTTCACAAATTTTGATTTTTTGTTTACATTAATTTCAAGATATTGTCTAATTTTTATTATTTCTTTGATCATTTAATTATTTTGAAATATGTTATTTTATTTCCAAATATTTGAGGATTTCCTTATTTCTTTCTAATAGTGTTTATAATTTAATTCTGTTGGGGATTAACATAATTGATAAGACTTCACTCCTTTGAAATTGAGAGTTTTTAAAATTTGTTCTTATTAGTTATACATGACAATAGACTATATTTTGACATATTACACTTATAAGTAGTATAACTTCCCATTCTTCTTGTTGTACATGATATGGAATTATACTGGTCATGTATTCATATATGCACATTAATGTCTGATTCATTCTACTATCTTTCCTATTCCCATTCGCCCTCTCTTCCCTTCATTCCCCTTTGTATAATCCAAAGTATTTCTAATCTTTCCTACCCTGCCCACACAGTGTGATTTAGATAAAACATTTGGCCTTTGGTTCTTTGGGATTGGCTTATTTCACTTAGCATGATAGTCTCCAGTTCCATCCATTTACTGGCAAATGCCATAATTTCATTTCTCTTTATGGCTGAGTAGTATTCCATTGTATAAATGTACCACATTTTCTTTATCCATTCATCTGTTGAAGGGCACCTAGGCTGATTCCATAGTTTAGCTATTGTGAATTGAGCTGCTATAAACATTGATGTGGCTGCATCATCGTAATATGCTGCTTTTAAGTCCTTTGGGTATATGCCAAGGAGTGGGATAACCGGGTCAAATGGTGGTTCGTTCCATTCCAGGTTTTCTGAGGAATCACCATACAGCTTTCCAGAGTGGTTGCACCAATTTGCAGGCCCACCAGCAATGTATGAGTGTACCTTTCCCCCATATCCTTGCCAACATTTATTGTTACTTGTATTCTTTATAATAATTGTCATTCTGACTGCAGTGAGATGGAATCTCAGTGTAGTTTTAATTTGCTTTTCTCTAGCTGGTAGAGATGTTGAACATTTTAAAAATATATTTGTTGACTGATTGTATCTCTTCTTCTATGAAGTTCCTGTTCAGTTCCTTTGCCCATTTATTGATTGGGTTATTTATTTATTTTTGGTGTTAAGTTCTTTGAGTTCTTTATATATCCTGGTGATTAATGTTCTATCTGAGGTGCAGGTGGCAAAGGTTTTCTCCCATTCTGTTCTCTGTTCACATTCTTCATTGTTTCCTTTGCTGTGAAGAAGCTTTTTAGTTTGATGCCTTCCCATTTGTTGATTCTTGATTTTACTTCTTGTGCTTTAGGAGTCTGGTTTAAGGAAGTTGGTTCCTAAGCTGACATGATGTAGATTGGGCCTACTTTTTCTTCTATTAGGCAAAGGGTCTCTGGTCTAATGCCTAAGTTTTTGATCTACTTTGAGTTGAGTTTTGTGCAGGTTGAGAGATAGAGGTTTAATTTCATTTTGCCTACATATGGATTTCTAGTTTTCTCAGCACCATTTGTTGAAGGAGCTATCTTTTCTCCAAGAATCCTTGTTCTTGGTGCCTTTGTCTAGTATAAGATAACTGTATTTATATGGGTTTGCTCTGTGTCTTCTATTCTGTACCATTGGTCTACCTGTCTGTTTTTGTGCCAATACCTTGCTGTTTTCATTACTGTAGTCTAATTTAAGTTCTGACACTGTGATGCCTCCTGCTTCACTTTTCTTGCTGAGGATTGCTTTGGCTATTCTGGGTCTCTTATTTTTCCAAATAAATTTCATGACTGCTTTTTCTTTTTCTATGAAGAATGCCATTGGGATTTTAATAGGAATTTCATTAAATCTGTACAGTGCTTTTGGAAGTATGGCTATTTTGACAATGTTTATCCTGCATATCCAAGAATGTGGGAAATCCTTCATCTTCTAAGGTCTTCTTCAATTTATTTCTTTAGTGTTCTGTAATTTTCATTGCAGAAGTCTATCACCTCTTTTGTTAGATTGATTCTCACATTTTTTTTTAGGCTATTGTGAGTGGGATAGTTTCCCTAATTTCTCTTTCAGTTGGTTCATCACTAATGTATAGGAACACAATTGATTTCTGGCTGTTAACTTTTATATCCTACTACTTTCCTGATTTCATTTATGAGCTCTAGAAGTTTTATGGTGGAGATTTTTGAGTCTTCTAAATATAGAATCATGTCATCAGCAAATAGGGATAGTTTTGAGTTCTTTTACTATTCAGATCCCTTTAATTTCTTTCTTCTGTCGAATTGCTCTGGCTAGAGTTTCAAGGACAGTGTTGAAAAGAAGTGATGAAAGAGGGAATCTTTGTCTTGTTCCTGATTTTAGAGAGAATATTTTCAATTTTTCTCCATTTAGAATGATATTGGCCTTGGTTTTAGCATATGTAGCTTTTACAATGTTGTGGTATGTCCATACTATCTCTAGTTTTTCTAGTGTTTTGGACATGAAAGGGTGCTGTCAAATGTTTTTCCTGTATCTATTGAGAAAATCATATGATTCTTGTCTTAAAGGCTTTTGATGTGGTGAATTACATTTATTGATTTCCGTATCTTGAACCAATCTCTTATCCCTAGGATGAACCCCACTTGATTGTGGTGCACTATCTTTTTAATATGTTTTTGTATGTGATTTGCCAGAATTTTATAAAGAATTTTTGGAGCTATGTTCATGAGGGGCATTGGTCTGAAATTTTCTTTCCTTTTTCTGGGTTTGGTGCCAGGGTGATACTAGCTTCATAGAATGAGTTTGGAAGGTTTCCTTCCTTTTCTATTTCGTGGAATAATTTGAGGAGTATTGGTATTAATTCTTCTTTGAAGGTCTTGCAGAACTTGGCTGAGAATCCATCTGGTCCTGGGCTTTTCTTAGTTGGCTTTTGGTGACTTCTGTTTTATTGCTTGAAATGGATATGTTTAATTGATCTATGTCCTGTTGTTTCAGTTTGGGTAGGTCATATGTCTTAAGAAATTTATTGGTGTCTTCGAGATTTTCTATTTTATTAGACTATAAATTTTCAAAATAGTTACTGATTTTTATCTGTATTTCAGTAGTATCTGTTGTGATTTTTTTTCTTCATGCTGAATTTTAGTAATTTGAGGTTCTTCTTTCTCTTTGTTAGTTTGGCTAAGGGTTTATCAATTTTATTTTTTCAAAGAGCCAACTTTTTTTTTGTTGATTTTTTGAGTTCTTTCTTTTGTTTCAGTTTTTTTTATTTCAGCTCTGGTTTTAATTATTTCTATTGTCTTCTTTTGCTTTTGGGGTTGATTTGTTCTTCTCTTTCAGGGCTTTGAGATATTAGGTTATTTATTTGGTCATTTTCTATTCTTTTAATGCATGATTTCAATGCAATGAACTTTCCTCTTAGAACTGTCTTCATAGAGTTCCAGAGATTTTGATACATTGTGTTGTTATTCTCATTTACCTCTAAGTATTTTTTTAATTTATCACTGATTTCTTCTGCTATCCATTGTTCATTCAATAGTATATTATTTAGTCTCCAGGTGTTATAGTAACTTCTCCTTTTTACTTTATCATTTATTTCTAATTTAATTCTATTATGATCTGATAGAATGCATAGTATTATTTCTACTTTTTTTATTTACTAAGAGTTCCTTTGTGGACTAAGATAAGGTCTGTTTTAGGGAAGGATCTGTGTGCTGCTGAGAGGAAAGTGTATTTAGTCATTGACAGATGAAATACTTTATGTCTGTTAAGTCTCAATTATTGATTGTATCATTTAGTTCTATAGTTTCTTTATTTAGTTTTTGGAGGATCTATCCAATGGTGAGAGAGGAGTATTACAGACACCCAGTATTATTGTGTTGTGATCTATTTGATTCTTGAAATTGAGAAGGGTTTGTTTGATGTACGTAGATGCTCCTGTCTTGGTCTGGATCTATGACTGAGAATTGCTGAGCTCAGACTAATTTATCTAGGCAGATTCATGGGGTGAATCACCAGCCTCACAACAGGATGGGTTTTATAAGCTTTAATATGAGACAATATAACAAAGCAAGCAACAGTTATACTTTGCAATATTGCATATTGTATATAAGGAATCAATAATATAGAAGAACAGAAAGAGAGAGTGGCTCCAGCCCAATAAGCACTCACTAATCAACACCGGATAACACAACACGGGTTTGCAAGTACACTTAAAGCATCATCATTACCTCCAACACCCAGCCTTGGGTAAAATAAGCAACACCAAGAATGGGGTAGACAGAAGAATGGGGTAAGTAAGAGTCTTCCTCCTCAAAGCACCATCATCACCTTCAGAGTCTTTCTCCTCAAAGCACCATTCAAGATCCTTCTTCTTTACTCACAACAGTATCAATACCTTTAACACCTATCCTTGGGTAAAATCAGCAAAATCAGCAACACTGAGGGTAGGGTAGACAACACAGGGTGAGAGTCCTTCTTTTCCACTGAAAGCGTCATCATCACCTTCAACACCCAGCCTTGGATAAAATCAGCAACACCAAGAGTGGGGTAAAACACACAGGTGAGAGTCTGCCTTCTTCCTTGCAAGTCAGCTTCCTTCTTCTCATCATCAGGTTCCTTCTTTACTTAAAACATCAGATTCTTTCTTCCCTGGTTGAAATTTCTTCTCAGATGGATTCATTTTCTCCTCTTCAAATGGATCCCTTCTTCTCTGGTCCAGATGGATCCCCTTCTTCTCTCTTCTTCCGTCTCTCCAGTTGGAATCCTTCTCCAAGACACAGCAATCCCTCCCAACATGCAGTCCAGCGACATGCAGCTGGCCTTAGGCTGTAAAATCTCTGTGAGGTGGGAACTGGCCAGGTTCCAAAACTCACAGGATCAAAGGCTGAAAGTTTTGAGGCACCAAGAGCTCGTTAGTGTGCCAGATGGCCCCGAACGATAACATTGAGGGTGCTTCCTCCAAGTTTTTCCAAATTCCTCACTAACGAGCTGTCCTCTACTAACTCACACTCAAGGACAGGCCCATAATATTAACTATCTATACAGTTCCATTGTTTGGGTCATAAATATTTATGATTTTATGTCTTGTTGATGTATCATTCCTTTAAGCAGTATGAAATTTCCTTCTTTGTCTCTTCTGGGTAACTTTGGTTGAAGTCCACTTTATCTGCTATAAGGCTAGAAACCCCTGCTTGTTTGTGAGATCCATGTGAATGATATGATTTTCCCCATCCTTTCACCTTCAGTCTGTGGATATCTTTGCCTATGAAATGAGTCTCTTGGAGACAGCATATTGTTGGGTCTTGTTTTTTAATCCAATCTGCCAGTCTATGTTTTTTGATTGATGAGTTTAGGCCATTTACATTCAAAGTTATTATTGAGGTATGATTTGTATTACCAGTCATTTTGATGTATTTATGGTTTTTCATTAGAATTTGTTTCTCCTTTGATTGATTATTCCTTTAGTGCAGTTTTTTTCTGGCTTTCACCTTTATTTTTCACTTCTTTATGAAATATTTTGCTGAGAATATTCTATAGTGAAGGCTTTCTAGTTGTGAATTCTTTTAACTTTTGTTTATCATGGAAGTTTTTATTTCATCATCAAATCTGAAGCTTAATTTTGCTGGGTATAACATTCTTGGTTGGCATTCATTTTCTTTCAGAGTTTGGTATATATTATTCTAAGACCTACTTGCTTTGAGCATCTGGGTTGATAAATAAGCTACGATGTATATTTGTTTCCCTCTCAAAATAATCTGACCTTTTTTTCTGGCAGCCTTTAAAATTCTATTATTCTGTAAGGCATTTTCATATTAACGTGCCTTGGTATGGGTCTGTTGTAATTTTGTATATTTGGGGCCCTGTATGCCTCCTGAATTTGATTTTCTATTTCATTCTTTAGGTTTGGGGAATTTTCTATTATTATTTCATTGAAAAGATTGTGCTTTCCTTTGGTTTGTATCTCTGCACCTTCATCTGTCCCGATAAATCTTTAATTTGTTCTTTTCATATTATCCCGTATTTCTTGGAAGTTCTGTTCATGGTCTCTTAACATCTTTTCTCCGTGGTCAACATTATTTTCAAAATTATATATTTTGTCTTCATTGCCTGTCTTCATTGTCTTCCAAGTGCTGTAGTCTGTTGCTCATGCTTTCCATTGAATTTTGAATTTGGCTTATTGATTCCTTCATTTTGAGGATTTCTCCTTGATTTCTTTTCAGAATCTCTATATCTTTATTGAAGCGATCTTTCACTTCCTATATTTTCTCTTTCTCTCTGATGTTACTGTGTAAGTCCTTTTTACCTTGTAGGTGAGTTTATGTACATTTTAAAGTCCTTCTGTGACATTTCTTCCACTGAGGTTTCAGTGGATTTTATTATTGGAGCATCTTGTTTTGTTTGAGGGCAATTTCTTCCCTTGCTTTGCCATATTATTTGTGTGCCTACCCATCTAGAAATGTGGATCTGAGTCAGCACACTTTCTACCCTATAGACTTACTATGTCCCTGAAGGTTTCTAGTACCTTGCTGTAAAGAGGGAAACAAATGATAAAGCAGCCAATTGTTGCATATTGTTTGCAACCAATGCAAACAATATACAGCTTTAAACCAAATAGCTCCTGCTAAGATATCTACAGTTTTGTTACAATAAACAGAAATAATATGTACAGTTATTGCCTACAGTAAACACAGTAAGTTTGCTAGAGGGTTTAAATTTGAAGTTATGGACAAGAGGAGAACAGAAGTGGTGTAGATTGTGATGATAATGAGTAATGAGGATAGAAGAAAGAAGTGCAAAATTAAAGGAAGAGTGGAGGAGGGATAGAGGTTGGCTCTCAGCAGGAGAAAAGACAGAATCAAGGGAAATGTATAAGTGAGAGAAAAAGTATATATAAAATAAAAATTTTAAAAATTAAAAAGAGAAAAGAAAAGAAAAGAAAAAGGTAAAAATAAAAGAGTAAAAAACAGAACTGAAATGTACTAATCAGACTTCTGAGTCCTCAATAAACTGATCCATGAAAAATAATTGTTTCAATAAAGCTAGAAATGTAAGGAGAAAAAAAAGAAAGAAAAAGGAAGAAAAAGAAAAAAATCTCTATGAAAAGTTGGAGAATTCTTTTCATTGGAGATGGAAAGATTTTCAGCTTCTATTCTCCTCCCTAATGTGTGGAGTGTAATGTTTGTTCCACTCTCAGGGTGGGGTTGCTAGAGTGAGAGGGTTAGTCCTGGAGGTGGAGGCAGGGTTTAGGTTTAGGTAGGCTCTAGTGTCTTCACTGAATGCCAATTGGTCTTGAGATTTTAAATTAGCGAAACTCAAGGCGCAATAATTGCAGGTCCATGCTGGAAGGCTATAACCCAGGGATCTGCTTTGGGTTTGTGGTGTAGGAGCCAGTTCTTATTTCACTATGTTGCCTGCAGAACCCATGATTCCTAGTCTCAGGTTCAGTCTCTAAACTCAACTCTCTTGTCCTGGCCCTTTCAAATTTCCCACCAGGTACTTCTTTCCCAGCTGGTCCATCAAGCAGCCGATTAAAGGGTTGGGGAAAGCTGGGTGGGTTTCCGCTACCAGATGTCCCCTGTGTAAACCTCTTTCCATGCCTGGTAATTTCCTGATCACTTAGGCCCACTCTGTATCATGCATGGGTTTGCTAGGCTTGTTTTTTGGGCCAGACTCAGGTCTGCCAGAATTTGGCTTCCTCAGCTGTCACCAGGGGCCCCACTGCAGCTGCAAAATGGTTCCTCCCTTTGTCCTCCACATGCCACTGGGAGAGATGTGATTTCTTTCCTATTAAGGATATTGTGCAGGCAGTGTCTTTGATCTCTAAACTCTTCATATCCAGACACGCCTCAGTCTCCTCAAGATGCAGGTGTTTTTGATTCCCTATTACTTTACTGCGTTTTTGGAAGGACCATTCTGGCTTGTGTCTTTGGCTGCTGTGGCAACTGCCATGGCTATGGTACCGTAATTCCTTCCCTATTATGTTTGATCTCCTGAGTCCCTGATCTGTTTTGAGTGTCCAATATTAAATTCCAGCAAAGTCCCCCCTAATTTTTGTCCTTTTACCCACCTTGCAGCAAAGCTGCCAGTCTGCTTTTTTTCTTGGTTTCATGCAAGGGGCATACAGGGAAATGATCTCCCTGTTCTTCCATCTTCTACTTCCCCTACTACTCATTGGAGACTTGTTTATGGTCTATCTTAAGGTCTCTCTTTGAAAATGTTATAAAGGTGTGCTTAAAACAAAATGTACTTTGCTGACATTGATTGAAGTATTCTATACCCATCTAAAGTCATACATTACTTAAGGACAGGGATCCATTCTGAGAAAAGTCTTATTGGATGCATTCATCATTGTGTAAACATCATAGAGTATGCTTACATAAACTTTGATATCATACCTACTACACACTCAGGCTATGTGGATAGTCTATGGCATATTCTTTTAGGCTACAAACTTAGGTGGCAGCTATTCTGAACACTAGGTAACTAACACAATTTCAATATTGTGTATCTGAACATATCTAAATATAGAAAATATACAGTAAGAAAGTACTAGGGGATAGGGATTTTTCAATTCCATTCAAGAGGAATAGTCTTATTTGTGGTTTGTTGTTAACCACAACATCATTATGCTATGCACTGCTATTTCTAACATTTAAGTCAAGTGTGTTGGTAATAGGTCTTCTGTATTCTGATCTTAGTTTTGGAGGAAATATTTGGTTATTTTATCAATTACTAAGAGAAGGGTATTTAAATATCTAATGATAATTACCTTACTTCTCTTTTCCTTTATATGAGATTTTATATCATATAATGTAATGGTTATTAACTTTAGACTGACAGATTCAGTATTGTCTCTTCTATGGAAATTGATTTGGGCCCTTTAAAAGTTTCTGTTCTCTCCAGTTTGCACTGAAGCTTTGTACTTTAGAGGGCCATCAAGATATATTGCAGGGGGAAAGGATTTTGCTTCCAGGTACTGGTGTGTTCACTTGACTTTTCCCAGCATCAGGCTTCTGAAGCCCTTGTACCTTCTAGCCAAGTCTACTTCCTTCATCTGTTCACTTTTTGGGTGGTTTTGTAGTAAAGTGCTTCTGGTGAAATACCTCCCTGCAAATAGCTACCTTGATACCACCAGCCCTTCATTACTCACTCTTGCCATGATGTGCTGCCCTCACAACAGGCCCGAAGTACCAGGGTTGCCAATCTTGGACTGGAACTTCAGACCTGTGGCCCAAAATAAACCTTTTTTCTATTAAGTTAAATACCTCGGGTATTTTGTTATAGTGATTGACCACAACAGCTATGCTGTTAAAATTTCTGCTAAAATTGGAGGTGTAAAAAGGATACTGCTCAGGACAAACAATGGATGAATGGACTTACTGTTTTTCTTCCTAGAACTGATATATTATTTATTTTTTATTTTGTGTCTTAGAGTGACAGCTTTATAAGGACAGAGACTTTTTCTCTCTTGTTCACTGTTGTATCCCTAGTGCATATAGCAGAGTCTGGAATATACTGGGTATTTGATATCTAAGGTATTAAGTAAAATATAAATGTATCATATAACTGCTTCTAATTATTATTTTTATGACTATTGGAAGTATCTTGTTGAGAGATGCTTGTTAATAATGTTACAATCCTTTAATTAGAAACATATTTTGTATTTGAGAATTTATAATAGAGTAGCTATTTGGGCCTCATTCCCTTCAACATTTTGATGAAGAGAAGATGTCATCTTTCTTTACATGGCAGTAGATTTCTAGGTGTCCTTTTCAGTTCTTTTGCTTACAGGGAAAACTAGCATTTTCATTAGAGCACCTGCTTCTGAGCTTCTAGCAATTAGTAGTTGCCTAATGTCTATGACATTTAAAATGCTTTCAGGTGAGGATTTGAAGGCTGAGACTAAATCCTTCAAAGTCTCTGAATGAGAGTATCCCAGACTCAGTCCTCAGGAGAACTTGTAGGACTCTGGATTCATTTTTAAAATCCACAATAACAAACAACATTTCATCCAATTTATCTTTATAGTGAGAGCAGGTAAATAGGCATTTAGGGGAAATTATTACAGTGATTTTTTTTGCTGGTAGGACTAATAGTACACTGGCAATTTCTCTTAAGGTAGTTTCTGTATCTTTTTGATTTACTATATGTGACTAGGATTTCTGGGGTATTGTAGTAATTTAATTTGTAACTCACACTAAAAGTACATATTAATATGAGAGTTTTTACAGAGGAAGAAGGAAAATTGTCCTTAGTTATAAGATAAATAACAGCCATAAAATGAGACTAGTTATACTATATGCTCCAGTAGATGTAATTTATGGTAACTTACTATTTGGTTTATAGCAGCATTAGTTTTCTATAAAGATTTTTTTCTTCAATAATTTAAGGTCTTTCCCCTGAAGTAATTTTTTTTACTGCAGTCAAGTATAAACAAAATAAAATTTGCTATCTTAATCATTTTAAGTGTACAGTTCAGTGGTATTAAATACATTTATAATGTACAAACATCATCATCATGCATTCCCATAATTCTCTTCATCTTGTAAAATTATAACTGTATACCCATTAAACAGTAACCCCATAATTTTCTTTACCCCAATCTCCTTTCAACCACCATTCTACTTTCTAGTTCTATGATTTTAACTATTCCTATCAGTGGAATCATATTTAGTGTTGTCCTTTTTTGACTAGTTTATTCCTTATAGCAAAACGTTTTCAAGGTTCATGTTGTGTCATATATCAGAGTTTATTCTTTCATTTCATTGTATGGTCATACCACAGTTTGCCTGTCAGTGAGTAATTGGGTTGCTTCTACCTTTTAGCTATTGTAAATAATGCTGCTATGAACATGAGCAGGTGTGTTAGTTAGTTTTTCATTGCCATGACAACATACCTGAGAAAAACAAGGAGGAAAGACTTATTTATTTTGGCTCTTGGTTTCAGAGATTTCAGTCCATGGTCAACTGGCTCCTTTGTTTCTGGGCCTGTGGTGAGGCAGTGCATCATGGCAGAAGGGCATGGTGGATCAAAACTGTTCACCTCTTGGTGGCTGTAAGCAGAGAGAGGAGGGGGATGAGGACAAAATAAATACTTCAAAGTCAAACCCTAGTGACTTACTTTCTTCAACTAGGTCCTGCCTTCTATAGCTTATACCACTTCCCTTTAACACCATCAGCTGTTACTAAGACTTTAACATATGAGTCTTTGGGGCATATTACAGATCCAGACTATGACAGCATG
>PVHX01014851.1:16072-48910 GCA_004024805.1 Geosciurus inauris
ATCTCCCCTTTTCAGATTATTTTGAAGCAAATCTCAGACATCTTATTTCTTTATTTATAAGGATAGCTAACCTATAGGAACAATACTCTATCACCTGAAATGAATAGTTTCTTGATTTCAACAAATATTCACTAATTTTTTATTTTCCTGATTATTTTGTAAGTTTTCAGGTATTCTTTTACTTGAATTGATACATACATATATATATACACACACATATATATACATACACACACACACACACACACACATATATAATATACACGTGCCATACTTGTGATTGGTTGATGTCTTACAAGCATATGTATTCCTTTATTAATATTTAACTCTTCTTTAATTACACTTGATAATGTTTGTAATTTTCTGTGTAACAATCTTGAGAAGTATTTTCCAGTACTTCTCTAGATACCATATACTTTTAAACCAGATTGTAATCTCATTTAAATCAGATTATAATGCCATTTCTAACTTTTACTGGTACAGAAAATATATACATTGGACTTCAGCATATTGATCTTGTTTTCAGCAAACTTGCTATGTGCATTAATTTAAAAAAATGTGACTTAAGATTTTTCCGATATTTTAACCACACATCTCCTTAAGTAATAAGAAGTATATTTCACTTATTATAATATTTTATTAATTTTTATTGCTTTATTACAGTGCTTAGAACTCCAGTAAAATGTTGAAGTCAATGATAGCAGTAATAGCAATGTATGAAGTAAATATCTTATTCTTGACCTCAGAGGGAAAATTTCAACTTTCAGCTAAAGACAGTTGGTATTTTGCTTACTTTAGGGTTTTCGTTAAAAGCTTTTATCAGATTAAGACATTTTCCTTCTGTTTTTAGTTTTCTGCTTTTTTTTTTTTTTAAGGAATGATGGCTAAATTTTATGAACTTTTGTTTTCTAATTTATTTTATTTTTATTTTTAAAATATTTTTTAGTTGTCAATGGACCTTTATTTTATTTATCTACATGTAGTGCCAAGGATTGAACCCAGTGCCTCACACATGTTAGACAAGTGTTCTACCACTGAGCCACAATGCTAACCCTATTTTCTATTTTATTTTGTTAATGTGGCAACTCATATTGCTTTATATTAAAACATTATACCACATTTATATGTTGATGGATTGGATTTGATAATATTTGGGTTATGATTTTTACATATAGAATGTCATTTTCTTTTCTTGTGAGGTTCTTGTCAGGTTTTAGTATCATTTTTTGGATGGGCTATCATAAAACAAGTTGAGAAGTGTTCCTTTTAGTGTTTTGTTGAATAGTATGCATATGGCATTTGTTAAAATTTTGAAACAATTTGCCAATAAATTTGTCTGGATAAAACTTTTCTTTTTTGTAGGAATTCAATTTTATTCATATATCCATATTTTGAAGTAAATCTTAGCTATCATATCATTTCATCTATAGATATGGTTATCTAAAACGTAGGATTGGGTCACACCTAAAAAATGAGCAATTTTTAAAATATCAAATATCTCCTTAGGTTACATTTTCCTAATTGTGCTATAATTACTAGTTTTTTTTTTAAATTGGAATTGAGATGCAAATAAGGTATATCCAATAATTCAGTAGCATGGAATTATTCATAATATCTTCCTAATATTTTGAAACATCTTTGTCTCTCTTTATTCCTGGTATTTGGAATTTTTGTGTGGTTTCTTTTTTCTCTTGGCTAGTCTTTCCAGGGATTTTGAAGTGATGAAATGAATCTTATAATATTGATGCCTTTGGTTTAAGACTGCTTCTTTTATAGTATAGGTAAACTGGTTGTCTTTTAATTGTTACATGTTATATCTTTTTCTATGTTCTTATTTTCTGTTTTCCTGTGCCCTTGTATTTTAAATATATGTCTTATGACTACCATGTGGGTAGCCTTTTTTAAATTCAATATATATCTTTTAATTGGGCCAGTTATATTATTACAAAAATGCATAAGATTATAAGACTGTTAAAACATAATGTTATCACTCAAAGAGGCACTAGTCCAAATCCTGTCCTCTGCAGACTCCCAGTTGAATGGTAGCTGTGAAAATGGCTTTCCTTCTCTAAGCACAGGATTCTGCATTTGGGTCTTGTTTGAATGAAATGAAATAGCGTGTGTAATATACTTGGTGCATAGTAGATATTTAATACAGCATAGTTATTATTGTTACTCAGGATTGCTATCCTGATCCCATATATGAGGCTAAGAAAGCTAGATGGGGATATAGTCAGGTAGTTTCCTTCTCCCATGGACAAGCCTAGAGCTGGCTGAAATTGGATATTTCCTTTCCCCTAGATAGATTTGATTTAATATGACCCCGGCAGATTGAAATGCTTTTCAATAATTTTTTCCTGAGGGTAGGCAATGTTAAGAACAGAGTGCTCTGGCATACTTCTTAATGCTTGCTTTTGCTCTGGAAGGATAAGGGATTTTTCTCCAGTATTCACAGTGAGGAACTGGTAGAGTCCTGGAGGTAAAACTCAGAAAATATGATCCCCTACCCTACGACTAGGTCTTTTTATGACTGGGTCTTTCTAAACTTAGATCTCAGACTTGTCCACACAAAACCTCCAGCAATTTGTCAGTTGTAATTCAGGTTTTTCTCCCCTAACACTGATTCCCACAGATGATTTTTGCCTGTGGGTTTATGCTGTGTTAAGTTGTGATTCTCTATATTGACCTGTCTTTCTGATTTTGGGGAAAGTGGTTTTTGCTGTGACCTCACTTTTCTAATGGATCTAAGAAGAATTGTGAGTTTTAGCTTTTTACTTGTTAGAGTGAAAACTTCTAAGCTCAATACATGCCAAATTACTAATTGGAAGTCCAATTAGGTGTATTTTAAGTCCCTGTCTGCTAACTCAGTTTTCTGAATCATCTGTTGATCTCTTTTTATTTCCTGTTATTTCTCTTGGTTTTTGATATTAATTATTCATTTTCCTATATATTCAGTTAGTTTTCCTTAAATGTTAGACCTTATAAAATATCAAAAATAACTAAAGTTTTGTGTGAAGATGTTCTCCTTCAGATAGGATTTATGATTATTTTAGCAGATGGGTAGGAATCATTGGCAATTCTAGATTATCTTAATTCAGACAGGGTTTATATTTCAAATTGGAGCCTTAGTTTCTATTTGGCTATTTATTTTTATTTTATTCTTTATTCTTAGGATTTATCTTTTCAGTGATCCAAACATATAGTTCATCCAGTTTATCAGGCCATTGGTCTTTATTTCCAGTTCTTTTTTTCTTGCTCTTCCCAAGGCCAGGAAACTCCAGTGTTTATTCATCTTCCTCATGAGATTATCAGAAGTTGTCCTCAGCTTCTCAGCCTCTTAACTACCTCTATCAGAATTGTCAGATACTAACAGGGAAAATAGCCTCAAATGGCAGGCTCATCTGCCTGGATTTTCCTTCTTACACCACTTCAGACTTAGTTTTCTGTGCCTTGAAGCAATTTTTTTTTCTTTCAGTTTTCTATTTGTTCCAGTAGATTTTAGAAGGAGGTTTGTTTTTGAGCTACCTAATCTCCCAGATTGCCGTACAGTGTTGTATTTAGAGCTTTGCCTATGCTGTTTCTTCTGTTTGGGAAAAAACTACTTCCCTAGTACCCCTAAATCCCAGTTTATAATTTACTCTTGTTTTAGATCAAGTGTACTTTCTCAGAGATGCTTTCACAGCCTTCCTGACTAGAATAGGTCCTATTATTGTACTATCTGGTAGAACTATCTACAATGCCTTTGTTGTACTTATAGTTTATAACTATATATTCATTTGTGTTTCCATTTTATTTAATGTTTGTTTTCTCAATGGAATTCAAGGTTCTTAAGAAGAAGGATCATATCTATTTTTTTCTCATTATAGCCCCAAGTTATGACTTAAAGGGAATATTTATTACTTTGTTATACATTTCATATATGGATAGAATGTTGAATGACTGAGATTTTCATTGTTTGAAAATGACAGAAAGTAAAGGAAGGAGGAGATTATACCATTTTCATGGGTCCTCAGAAGGTATAAAGGGTGTAATTTATTTGTTTATATTTTTATAAGGTTATTACAAGATATTTCGGACATATTAAAAGGAGTTTTGTAATATACCTAACTATACTTACCACTTCAATTAAGTAATATACAATTTATATTTATGAAAAATATAGTCTACTAAGGTACAAACATACCTGTTGTCTACTCAGTGATTACTTTGACTTATACATTAATTCGTTTTTATTATTAAATTGTTTACTTAAGGAAATTTTTCTTTAAACTCTCAGATGATACAGCAGTGTTCGAGTTGATACAGCTAGTTCCACCAGGTACTGTATAACTTATTTGGTAAGGTAATATGGGAAATCATTTCAATGAAATGTTTTTTAAAAATCTCATCTTTTCTCCTTCTTCCCAAATTAAGAACAAAGTTGATATTTTACCATTGCTTCACTATATGTAAAATGTCAGTGGACCAAACTAATATATAGAGAAAGACTGACATAAATGGTTCTTGAGCATGTTGTTTTGAAATTGGATGAATAGCAATAGTTGAAAATGGAATGTAACCTGTTAGCATTCTAATATATTTTGTGTCAGTCATAAAAATTGATTGTTTTTGAGATTTTTCTAAAGTATGTTTTTTTGATAAGCAATTAACCCTGTTTTTATGTGTTGACTATTATTGGGAATGGAGAGGAATATATCCTTAGTTATACAGTAAACATAAGACCATTAAATTATAGATGCTAGTTTTATTTCTGATACTGAGGAGAAATCTATATAATCAAATCCTTATTTTATGTGAAAATCAGAGAGCTATATGTTATTAAGTGCTAATAACCTAAAAAGTTTAAATATTATATATATACCTAATTAAGGTAGGCACATATTCTACAATATATATTAGTTTTAACAAGCAGAAAGGGAAAAATGGGAGATAGAAAATTATAGACGTGGTAGTTGCATTTTAGATGTATAAACTTCATACCAACTTTTTGTTTGTTTGTTTATTTATTTATTTATTTATTTATTTAGGTACCAGGGATTGAACTCAGGGTCACTTAACCAGTGAGCAACATGCTCAGTCCTATTTTTTATTTTATTTAGAGACAGGGCCTCTCTGAGTTGCTTAGCACCCCACCATTGCTGAGGCTGGCTTTGAACTGGCTGTCTTCCTGCATCAACCTCCTTAGCCACTGAAATTGTAGGTGTGCGCCACCATGCCAGGTTCTACTTTTTATTTTTAAATGAACTTTTTTTCCTAGGAACTCATAGATACTCACCAAGTTTACATGAATATCCCCATTTTCTTCAAGTGTGGCGGTGCAAAGAATTACTAGTATCTAGTATATTTTTGAAATTGAAAACATGTTAAAATATTTAATATGTGCTTAATTTTTCTTTCATAGAAGATAAACATGGTCCTGGAGCAGGTATCTAATAAGACATCAGGCAATATATATATTATACTGGATGATTTAGTTTCTAAATAGAATATTTTGTTATAATTTGAATCATAGGATATCTTTCTTGTAGTGGGTGAAACACTGTCTACATATGATGAAAATACACGAGATTTCATGTTCCCGGGTCCAAACCAAATTTCTGGACACCATGATTCAAATCGCCAGGTTACCATGAGGAGGATTTCTGGTCTACGAGTAAGTGCTAACTATTTTCTGAATCAGTTTTTGATATCTATCTATAATAAATTAATTTTAAAAATGAGTAAATAGAAGACTAGTATAATAGAGGAAAGGGAATGGGGAGAGGAGGAAGGAGGTAATGGGGAAATGCAGAAGACTGAAGTGTATCCAACACAATTTGTACAATTATGTCAAAATTAGCCTCAATATTAACTATAGCTATAATACCTAATAAAAAATAAAAAGAGCCAACATATAACTTATACCATCTTAAATGTGAAGAACTAATTCAAAGTCTAATTTTGTTTAAACCATTTGTTTTATAAAATTGTTATTTTAAACATCACGAAATATAATGAAAATAATTTAACAAAACTTAGGCTTGTATAGCCCTGTATTTCCAAGTATTTATATTGCCTTATGTTCTTCTCATCTCTGCTCCCCTCTCACTATCCCCATTCCATCTGTCTCCCTGTCTTTCTTTTTACTCTCTAATAAATGATCAACAAATATTTGAAAAGATACCCATCTCATTAACATTTAGGGACATCTAAATTAAAACAACCATATGAGTTTACTTTTGTAGCTATAGGGTTGGCAAAATTTAGTAAATTTGATATCAAAAACATGAAAAAATTGGAAACTTTTGTGTAGTGCTATGCCCTGAATATTGAACAAATCAGAAATCAGAATTATCTAGTAAAGATTCTGATAGCATATGACCTTCTAGGTTTATGTCTTACAGATACAAGGGCCTTTTTAAGAATTTTCACTTGTATTATTGTTTATGATAGTGAAAAATGGAAATAATTGAAATGTCTATTAGAAGAAATTTGTATAGATAAATATGTTCATGAAATGTAATATATATTCATACATGTAAAATTAAAACCTGGGTTAAATCACAGCTTAGTCTTATTGTTTCTTTAAGTTCTTTTGGATGATTTAAAAATATTTTTATCCCTGAAAGTAAGGCTACAGAGAAACTGAGAAAAGAGCATGCTGTTCAAATGAGGAAAAAAAAGGTTGTTTAGCTTGAAATTATTTGGATTGATATTTTTTATACTAATTTTATAAAATTAAATTTATTTTATAATTAATTAAAAAATTAATTCAGACTAATCTGAATAAGGAAACCTGGGTGATATATGAGACAATATAATGAATTAAGTAATTTTTCCTGTAAGTCTAGGTTTAGGATATGCTTTATTCAAACAAATATCAGTGTCACCTTACTGAAAGCATAAAAGTTGACCTATTAGCAAGTCTGTGAATATATACATCCTTTGGGATATTTTCAGTGTGTGTTAGCAAGCTTCTGTACCATAAAAGTTTTAAAGGGTGTTTCTAGAACCACATTGAAATCCACAATTAAAAAATCAGTATATTGAAAATTTATGGTCTTTTCAAAGTAATTATTATACCAATATCATAATATAAACTTAAAGCATGTAGACCATTAACATGGATTTATCTTTCATCACTTAATTCAAATTACTTTTGCATGTATCTGGAAGTGGTTGTATTATTAAGGCATAAAGTAGATAAAAATTAGGACTTCTAATAATGGCAATGTAAAGTTTGACAGTTTTTCCCTCCACATAAAACAAAGATAAAAATGGACAAAATTGTCACCAATAATTCCAAGGCACAGAAAACTGACAAGTAGGACAAGATAACTGAAATTTTCATGCTTGAGAAATTATTAAAATATTAGGTAAAAATGGCAATAGTTTGTGACCTTATTTTCTAGGATACTCATATACATTGCTTGTCAGTGTGAATTGTAAATTTCCTGGCCTAGGGATGAGCACAAAACCCAGCAGTTTTCCTGCCAGAGGTATCAGAATCAATTTGGGCAGTGAGATTTATTAGAAAGGTATTGTCAGCTAAACATGGTGAATTCAGTTGGAAGCAGATAAAGAAACCCCACAGCTTTGCTAGACCAATTGCAATTCTATTGGAGGGAATAGCACACCTTTAGAAGTTAACAGGGGAAGATCCTAGAAACAAGGAAACAATGAGAGGCTGGCTGTGAAATTCTGAATCTACAGGGAAGGCAGTAAGAGTCCAGGAACAAGTTTAAGACAGAGAGAAAATGGCTGTTCCTCTGAATGCATTCCTTAACCTACACACAGAAAATCAACAGGATGAAATCCAATAGGTTCATTGGATGAATACTATTTAGTTATGCATATGCAGTTAAGACTCCTAGAAAGAATATCAAAATATAAAAATATGGCACATTTATAAATGAAACAGTTAAATGACAGTTGTAAATCCAGCCATGTCAATAATTACATTTAAATATGAATGAAAAACAATACTCCAATTCATAGTTTGTTGCTCTTGCTGGCACCATCCACCCTTTTTCAGAATTCTTGTGATTCTGCATGATTGCCTGTGAACTCAGTTTTTTCCTTTGAACTCATCAATGTGGCAAGGATTCAGACCATACGTGGGACTGAATCTGGGCACTGTCATGGACTATCTCAGAAACCTTGGGCAAGCACTGTAACATGTAGGTGTTATTGGATTCTTGGGTGGACGAAGGTAACCATGTAAATGGTTATAGCAGAACTCTTAATGTTAGTTATCAACATGATAGCTATAGATATCATGGGATAGTGATGATGCAGTGGTGATGGGAATAATGATATCTCCTCCCTAAACTGTACTCCATAAAAAAAGAATCTGTGACTTTCTCAATTTTAAATTTTACCTCTTACTACTGTCTCTTGCATGGAGTAGGTACTTAATAAATGTCTCTAGATTGTACTGAATGAGTGGATTGCATTTTGTTGTAGACTTCATAGAGAAACTGACTTTTGAGATGGTATAATGTTTTATTTTATTTATTGTTTTGGCTAGGTTATGGTGACCAGTTATTTGAACAAACACTATTTTAGATATTATTGTAAAGGCATTTGGTAGATGTAACTCATATTTACAATCAGTTGACTTTAAATAAGTGATATTACTTTGGATAATGTGGGTGGGTTTTATTTAATCAGTTGAAGACCTGAAGAGCAAAAACTATGGTTTTTCTGAAGGAGGGATTCTGCTTCAAGACTGTAACAGAAATAATAACTGAATTTCTACTCTGCCAGTCTGCCCTACAAATTGCACACTAAAGACTGTACATCAACTTTTTCCTGCATTTTCATCTTGTCGACCTTCCCCATGAATTTTGGATTTGCTATCTCCCACAATTGCATAAAGTAATTCTTTAAGATAAATCAGATTCTCTCTTTCTCTTTTTCTCTGTATAAACAAATATATATCTATATCCCTTGAGTTAGTCAGCTTATCATCATTGGGTTCAAAATATCTGATAAGAAAAACTTATAAAAGTTTGAAGTTTATTATAGAGGTCTCAGTCCATGATCAGCAGACTCCATTCCTCTGGCTTGAGATGAGGCAGAACATTGTGGTGGAAGGGTGTGACTTAAGAAAGCTGCTCAGTTTATGGCAGCCAGGAAGCAGAGAGCCAGGGAGAGGATAAACCCTTCCAGGGCACACCCCTAATGATCTAATTTCCCCAATTAGATCCTACCGCCCTAGGCATCAATGACTTGATACGCTGATAAGAGAGTCCCCATTATCTAATCTGTTCCCCAAAACCTTGCCTCTAAGCACATGAGACTTTGTGGAGGCCGTCCAGATCCAAACCATAAAGGTTCTTTTAGTTCTATTTTTCTAGAGCTACTGATAAAGCTGGGCTTTAAAAGGTCAGTAAACAAATAATGCTAAGTATCAGTGCTAGCATACTTTCTGTGTGATCAGCAATATATGGGTAGGGTTAAAGTGATAAATCACAGTCCAGGCAGTAATAATTTAAAATACAGTCATGTACTACATAGCAGTGATAGACTGCATATACAGTGGTGGCCATACATGTGACTAGGTGCAGAGTAGGCCATACCTGCAAGGTTTCTGTAAGTACACTGTGAGTTTTCACTGTATGAACTTGCCTGGTGCACATTTCTGAGAATGAAGCACCATCATAGTAACACATGGCTAAATATCCAGAAATTCTTTGTTACTCTTCTCTTCCAAAGACAGAACTAGTCCCACTCTTATTAAGTCATTGTACCTAGTGACTAAGAGATATAATATAGTGGATTAGAGTATTGGACTTTTGAGACTAGCTCATTAAATGCACTGGGACCTCCTCCTTGCTTTCTTGGATCACCCCCTGTGGTGGAAGCCAACTGTGGTATGCAAGGATACTCAGGCAGCTCTGTGGAAAAGACAGAAGCTAGAAGGATTTTGTTAGAGTGTGTGAAAACTTGAGGGTCCTTGAAGAAACTGTCAGATAAGCCTTTACAGGAAAGTGAGGATAATGTTACTGGAAACTAGCAAAAAAGGGTATTCTTACTTTGTGCTTGCCAGAACATTTCACAACACATTTGTCACCTGCAATAATGTGGAATGATAAAAGATATTTAATGAGATAGGTGTCTTTCCAAAGAGGCTTTCAGACAGACTGTTAGAAGGGTTTCCTGGTTTCTTTTTGTTGTTTAATGCATAATAGGAGAGGAGAGAGAGAAGCAAAAGGAAAGGCTATTTTTAAAAAGATGTAATTTAATGTTTCCAATGATTTTGCCAACTTTCTCACTAGAAGACAATACCAAAATTAAGAAATGACTTCTGAGTAAAAATTATTTCAGGCCACTTTAAGAAAAATATGTTCTGACAGTAAAATTGAAGGTGTGACTACAAAATTCTTAATTAAAGTTTCAGAAAGATCCAGCAAATTGTCTTAGAAAATCATTTCATCAACCATAGATTTTCTTCAAATTTTTTACCCCGCTCCCCTTATTTTGGATTAGCTACAGCATATTAGAGAATACATTCATGTCGTTGACAAATGATGATAGTTTGAGTTCTTCTTTTCCTATTTATATCCTTTTAATTTCTTTCATCTGTCTAATTGCTCTGGCTAATGTTTCAAGGACTATGTTGAATGGCAGTGGTGAAAGAGGGCATTCCTGTCTTGTTCCCGTTTTTAGAGGGAATGTTTCCAATTTTTCTCCATTTAGGATGATGTTGGCCTTGGCTTTAGCATAGATAGCTTTTACAAAGTTGAGGTATGTTCCTTCTATCCCTAGTTTTTCTAGTGTTTTGAACATAAAAGGGTGCTGTATTTTGTCAAATGGTTTCTTTGCATCAATTGATAAAATCATGTGACTCTTATCTTTAAGTCTATTGATGCGATGGATTACGTTAATTGATTTCCATATGTTGAACCAACCTTACATCCCTGGAATGAATCCCACTTGATCATGGTGCACTATTTTTTTTTAATATGTTTTTGTATGTGATTTGCCAAAGTTTATTGAGAATTTTTGCAGCTATGTTCATCAGGGATGTTGGTCTGAAATTTTCTTTCTTTGATGTGTCTCAGTCTGGTTTTGGCATCAGGGTAATAATCGTCTTGTAGAATGCATTTGGAAGGGTCCTCTCCTTTTCTATTTAATGAAATAGTTTGAGGAGTATTGGTATTAATTCTTCTCTGTAGGTCTCATAGAACTCGGCTGATAATCCATCTGGTCCTGGGTTTTTCTTCGTTGGGAGGCTCTTGATAGCATCTTCTATTTCCTTACTTGAAATTGATCTGTTTAAGTTGTGTATGACCTCTTGGTTCAGTTTGGATAGGTCATATGCCTCTAGAAATTTGTCAGTGTCTTCAGGGTTTTCTATTTTACTGGAGTATAAATTTTCAAAATAGGTTCTAATTATCCTCTGTATTTCAGTAGTATCTGTTGTGATATTGCCTTTTTCATCACAAATTTTAGTAATTTGGGTTTTCTTTCTCTTTTTTGTTAGGGTGGCTGAGGGTTTGCCAATTTTGTTTATTTTTTCAAAGAATCAGCTTTTTGTTTTGTCAATATTTTGAATTGTTTCTTTTGTTTCAATTTCATTGATTTCAGCCCTAGTTTTAATTATTTCTTGTCTTTTACTTCGTTTGGTGTTGGTTTGTTTTTCTTTTTCTATGGCTTTGAGATGTAGAGTCAAGTTATTTATTTGTTGACTTTTTCTTCTTTTAATAAATGAGCTTAATGCAATGAACTTTCCTCTTAGCACTGCCTTCATGGAGTCCCAGAGATTTTGATATGTTGTATCAGAGTTTTCATTTACCTCTAAGAATTTTTTTATCTCTTCCCTGATGCCTTCTGTTATCCATGTGTCATCAATAGCGTATTTTAGTTTCCAGGTGTTGGAGTAGTTTCTATTTTTTAATCTGTCATTGATTTCTAATTTTATTCCATTATGGTCAGATAGGATGCATGCAGGGTAGTATCTCTATATTTTTTGTATTTGCTAAGACTGTGTTGTGATATAACATATGATCTATTTTGGAGAAGGATCCATGTGCTGCTGAGAAGAAAGTGAATTTGCTCATTGATGGATGGAATACTTTATATATATCTGTTAAATCTAAATTATTGACTGTTTTATTGAGTTCTATGATTTCTTTGTTTAGTTTTTGTTTGGAAGATCTATCCAGTGATGAGAGAAGTGTGTTAAAGTCACCCCATATTATTGTGTTGTGGTCTATTGGATTCTTGTAGTTGAGAAGGATTTGTTTGATATATGTAGATGCCACATTGTTTGGGGCATAGATATTTATAATTGTTATGTCTTCTTGTTGTATGATTCCCTTAGGAAGTATGAAATGTCCTTCTTTATCTTTTTTTGCTAACTTTGGTTTGAAATCCACTTTATCTGATATGAGTATGAAAACTCCTGCTTGTTTATGCGGTTCATGTGAGTAATATGTTTTTTTCCAGCCTTCACTTTCGGTCTGTGGATGTCTTTTCCTGTGAGATGAGTCTCTTGAAGGCAACATATTGTTGGGTCTTTTTTCTTTATCCAGGCTGTCGGTCTGTCTTTTAATTGATGAGCTTAGGCCATTCACATTCAAGGTTATTATTGAATTATGATTTGTAATCCTGGTCATTTTGGTTTATTTTTGGTTTTTACCTTGATTTGATTTCTCCTTTGAATTGGCCATTTTTTTTAGTATAGTTCCTCTCTTTGTATATTTTCATTATTGGTTATCATTTCCTCCTCATGGAATATTTTGATGAGAATGCTGTGTTGTGCAGGTTTTCTTGCTGTAAATTCTTTTGTTTATCATGGAAGGTTTTTATATCATCATCAAATCTGAAGCTCAATTTTGTGGATATAAGATTCTTGTTTGGCAATCATTTTCTTTCAGAGCTTAGTATATGTTATTCCATGATCTCTTGGCTTCTAGGGTCTGGGTTGAAAAATCTGCTGAGAATCAAATTCGTCTCCCCCCATATGTAATGTGATTCCTCTCTCTTGCGGCCTTTACAATTCTAACCTTACTCTGTATGCTGGACATTTTTATTATAATGTGCCTTGGTGTAGATCTGTTATAATTTTGCACACTTGGTGTCCTGTAAGCCTCTTGTATTTGATTTTCCAATTCATTTTTCATTATTTGGGAAATTTTCTGATATTATTTCATTGAAGAGATTGTGCATTCCTTTGGTTTGAAATTCTGAACCTTCTTCTATCCCAATAAATCTTAGATTTGGTCTTTTAATGCTATCCCATAATTCTTGTATGTTCTGTTTATGATTTCTTACCATCTTTACTGTATGGTGAACTTTATTTTCAAGATTATATATTTTGTCTTCATTATCTGAGGTTCTGTCTTCCAAGTGATCTAGTCTGCTGGTGATGCTTTCTATCGAGTTTTTATTTTGGCTTATTGTTTCCTTCATTTCAAGAATTTCTGATTGGTTTTTTTTCAGTCTGTACCTTTTTCTCAAAGTAATCTTTTGCTACCTGTATTTGCTCTCTTATCTCTTTGTTGGAGTGATCAATAGTTGCTTTTATTTGCTCTCTTATTTCTTTGTTGGAGTGTTCAATTTTTGCCTGTATTTGCTTGCTTAAGTCATTCTTTAATTCCCAGATCATTTTAATTATGTACATTCTGAATTCTTCCTCTGACATTTCATCAACTGTGTTGTCAATGAATTCTATTATTGTAGTATCTTGGTTTACTTGGGTTACTTTCTTCCCTTGTTTTTTCATGTTGATTATGTATCTTCCTTTCTTGTAATGCTGATCTGAGGTATTGCAGTTTCTATCCTATAATCTTGTAATGACACTACAAATTACCTGTGTCTCACCTTAGAGTTCACTTCCAGTCCCCAGCAGGTGTCCCCAGATGGACACTACTGCCACTAAAGATGGTGGCGGCAGTAATGGACGTAACTCAAGATGGCAGTGGGAGTGCCCTTGGCTGTGCTCCCATGGCAGTCCCTGAAGGTTGTCCTGGGCCTTGTTCTGTGCTCCCTCCCACTGGTCTGCAGGAACTCTGGCGCAGAACTGGGGGTGGTCCCAGGCCTCACTTAGGCCTGGTCTCCCACAGGGGTCCCTAGAGGCAGTCCTTCCCCTGGGTTTGTGTTCCCCTGTGACTGGTGGCTAGCAGTCTTGGGTCTGCCCTTGGCTGGGCTCCCACAGTGGTCCTTGAAGGTGCTCCTGGGCCTTGGCCTGTGCTCCCAGTGGTCAGCAGGAACTCTGGCCAAAACAATACTCATAATTTGTAGGCAACTCATATTTATCTTTTCTATTATAAGTGTGATATTCAAAACTTTGAACTTGGTTTGTCACAGGTTGGGTTTATACAGTCCATATGTAGAAGCCATGGTAAATGTCTGCTTCTCTTCGCACTATATTGCAGTGCAACTGCTCAGGACATAGATGCTATTATTCTTTAATGTTTGGTTGTATACATAACATGTGCTTCTAAGTATTTTCTCAGTTACTTGTGACTCTCCCTTTGTCTCTATTTATTTCAGAACTGCATTCCAGCTGTGATTGAAGTGTTGTTAGTAATAGAAACCAAATTCTATAGACCTGAATGTCAGCTATATTACAGGAGAATAGCTTGGAAGTACTAGTAGAGACTTATCTCTTATTTTCAAAAAACCACATACTCAAGAGCTATGATTTTTTTTATTACTTTTTTAGACTATTCAGAGTCTTTGATTAATTCATTAATTTATTCATTCTGTGGTTCAGGCAATTGAACCTGGGAGCATTCTACCACTGAGCTTTATCCCAGCCCTTTTCTATTTTTTATTTTGAGACAGGGTCTTGCTAAGTTACCTTGAACTTACCGTCTTCCTATCTCAGCCTCCTGAGTCCAAAGTATTTGTATTTTTAAAGTTTTAATTGACATATATTGTATGTATTTATGGTATACAGTATGATGTTTGTATATGTGTACATTGTGGAACAGCTAAATCTAATTTACATATTTACTTTTTCTTTTTTAAATTTTTAAAGTTTTCTTCAATTTACTTATTTTGATTTTATTAGTGTGTTATAATTTTACATATTAGTTTGATTTCTTGATCATATAATTCAACATGTCCTATGTTAAAGTTAAAAGAGCTAAAATTTATTATGTATAATCACATTTTTACCTTACTATTATATCATAATTTACAAATCTTAAAACATTTCAATAGGGAAATACTTGAAACCGGTAAAAAAAATCTTAATTATTCCATAAAAATATAATCACTTATAACTAAACCATCATGGGTGAAACATTTTCTAGCTAAAATTTAGTATTGCTGTGTTGTTTTGATCTTTAATAGTTCAAACTAACAAAGTGCTGAACTTGACAAGTAATTGTTACCTTAGGCCATGTTCTCATCACTAGCAATTATCTCTTAATAAATGGAAAGTCTAATAGAACCTTCTTTTTCCTCCCAGGGAATTGCTCCAAAGCTGGAATTTTCTACAACTTCAGTGATTACTGAATGTCTGATAAGTTCAAGGAAGTGCCGCACTCAGGTTAAAATTATTTATTTAAAGTATTAAATAATTTATTTGTTTATATTTATGGCTATTTGACAAGTTTTATCCCCTTTTTGGCTTTCACTTTCTTTTTTTAATCTTTAGTTTAAAACAACTGAAATATTTATCAGTTTGATTATGTCTTATTAAATGTGAGAATAAAAAGCTTGGAACACATGATAGCGGTGCCGTGATGTTTTCACCTTCTCTATTTTCACTTAATGGCTTTTTTTTTTTTAAATGCAAGGAAGTCAGGCTGCCAAAAAGTCATTGGATAAAGATGTTCAATAGAATATTAGATTGGAGACTTTCGTATGTGTTATATAAGTTACAGGTTCCTGTATTAAGTTCTAAGGATACCTTTTGGCAAAAGTCGCAGAAGTTCTCAGACTGGAATATGGCTGTTTAGTGCAGGTGGTTTCTTGAATGTCTTGTTCCCTAAGGGACAGTTACTTGGTTTAGTGGCCATACTGGTATTTCAAGGAATGAATGCTTAGACATTCTAGCCTAAAAACCTTCTGCTTGTGAAAACTACCTTTGATAAGCTAAGATATATCCATTCTGGTATAACTTCTCACTGAGTCAGAGGGTGGTCTGATGATAGACATACCACCTGTCCACAGGTTATCTAATGGTATCTAGGCATCCACTTGTACAGTTGAATTGTGACTAGGTAACAATGACATATCTGTGATGAAGGGCCAGTAATATATAAAGCCTAGAGGATTCAACAGGGCAGCACTGGGCGTATCATGGAGGAGTAGGATGTTCATTTACCATGTTACCAGTTTTTGAGTAAAATTTGCAGAGGATGTTAACTATCATCTAAGCCAAGAGAGGTAAAGTATTGTTATAGAAGTGTTATTATTGTTATTATTTTATTTTTTGAGGGGGGATGTCTCACCATGTTGCTTAGGCTTGTCTCAAACTCTTGGACTCAAGCAATCCTCCCATCTTACCCTCTAATGTATCTGAGACTTCAAGTGTGTACTACAACACTGGGCTTTAGTTATAGATTTATTTTGTTTAGCAAGATCTTTAATATTTCAGAGTCACACTATGGTTATTTATCTGTTACATGCAAGCTGAAACACATCTGTTAGATACTTAAAAATCCATTTGCCAATTGCAGAGATGTTTTACTTTTTTTGAGATATGTGTATGAGAGAGAGAGAAAGAGAGAGAGAGAGAGTGTGTGTGTGTGTGTGTGTGTACCTGGTATTGAACTCAAGGGTACTTTACCATTGAATAGCACCCCCAGTCCTTTCTATTTTTTTTTTTTTGAGACAGACTCTAAATTGCTGATGTTCTTCATCTGATGGATGAGTAGGAAAGCCTTTTTTTTTTCTATTTAATATTTTGTTTGAAGTATAGCATCCACACAGAAAAGTATAGACATTCTAAGTGTATACCTTGCTGAGCAGAAGAGCCCTTTCTAAATGCAAAGCACTCACCCATTAGGAGTTTCTTTGCACATAAGAGCTAACATTTTTCATTGAAAATTATTGGCAATGTTCTTCCTTCTTTTTTGACTTGGAATTTCATTGTTTGTCTTTGGATTTTATTGTACAGATATGTGAGAGAATAGGCTTCAGTATAAGACATTAAGAAAGTATGCTTTAAGTCTATAGGTGTAGCTCAAGGATAGGGCACTGGCCTAGGATGTGTGAAGTCCTGAGTTCAATCCCCGGGAGTAAAAAATAATAATAAAGAAATTAAGAAAATATGCTTTAGAAATAGATCATCTGAGTTTAAGTTCATAAAACTGCTCTAAAGATTAAGTTAGGTAATATATGCAATGTGCCTGGCATATAACATATCATTAATGAATTTTGTAACTGTTGCTAAGGCTATTTTTTTATGTTTTTATTTGTTGATGGACCTTTATTTAATTCATTTATTTATACGTGGTGCCTCAATTGAACCCAGTGCCTCACACATGCTAGGCAAGTGCTCTACCACTGAGCCACAACCCCAGCCCGCTAAGGCTATGTTTAAAAAAAACAAATAAGGAAGATATGGTAAACAGTAGTTGAATATAAAGTAGAAAATACTGTCTAATCGTCAAAACAGAGTATTCATTGTTACATTAAAATTCTGTTGTCAAGTGGCCTTGATCTTAAAATTTAAGAAGGTGAAAAAGCCACTTTTTTCCCAGATGAGTATTAGTTACAATCAACATTTTAATGGCCCTAAAGCAGGATTTTCAGTTTCAAGAATAAAGAATAATACAAGTTACATTGAATTCTGGGAGAAATGAAATAAACTTTATAAAATTATGTAGATATGCAAACACTTATAATGATCTTTATTTCTTTTGCATTTATGTTCAAATTGAATATTTTGTCACCAATTTAATGGACTAAAAGTTAAACATTGTGAATTTTTTATTGGATAAGACTAGTTTTTTTCTCAGTTTTTTTTAACATAGTACAAAGTGGAAATTTATTAAATTTATTATGATAATTATATAATTATTTAACAATTAAATAGTTATAATTAAATATATATAGTATCATTGTAAACATGTTAATCTGTTATTTTATGCAAATTTTGCAGTATAGCAAATCTCACTAAACTTAGTGGCTTAACAGAGCAATTGTTTCTCATGGTTCTTTGGATCTGGTCTGCTGGGAAATTATTTTGATCTGTACTAGCTGGCTAGAGCTGAACGACCTAGGGTGACTTTACTCACATGTGTGGCAATTGGTAGATATTTGGGTTCAGACAGGGCCTTTCATTTCTGGTAATAAACTTGATTTTAGCTGAGGTGATGATGACTCTTACCATCTAGCTCATTCATGTAAAGGCAGGAAGTTTCTCAGGAGTTAAAAGTGGACAACCACTTTTCATGTCTCCCCTTAAACCAAATGTGCTATTGACCCTTTTAGCCAAAGGAAGGTACATGGCCAAACAGGGATATCGCAGGAGGAAGAGCTATCTTATGTATAGATACTGGAAAGGACATTAGTCAGGTAGTCATTTTGTAAACAGTATAGCACAGCCCTGATCTGAACAGAGTGCATTAAGGAATGAGTAGGGTTAGACAGCGTGTGTTTTTAGTAGATACTGTGTAGTTTATAACTTCCTCTAGTAGTGTGCAACATTCAAAAATTTTAATGAAGAAAGAAGATATGGTTATTGAAGGTTTGGTGTAATCAGAGCTGGGTATGTAAGAAGGAACTTGAAGCATTGCTAACTGGGATAATTATGAGGTCAGCTGGGTCTGGATACTAAAAATGTATAAAGGACCATGGGAAATAGGTCTAGGTACTGAGGAGGTTATGAGGGCAAGTAAAAACTCAGTGAAAGAAGTAGTTTGAGGAAAAGAGCTTTAGGTGAGCAAGAGATTTTCACAGTTGGGGATGCTTTGGATCTGTATATTGATGAAATCTAAGATGCCTTAGAAGAAGATAAAGCTGAGAAATAGGAACTCTAGTTCCAAGATCTTTCAAAAATTATTGAGTGAATTTTTTAGTAAATCTCAAAGATTCTTTCTAGTGCTAGAATTCCTTTCTTCTTTGAGTCAAGCTGATGTCATAGAGGTGGATGAAGGTACCGAGAAAAATTCTGAATTTTTAAAGGCACTGAACAAAGTAGGAGAAGGTCCAAGAGTTTTAACAAGAACTATAGAAGAAAGAAAGATGAAACAATTTGATGCAGCTGGTCTGTATGAAATTCATAACACTTATTTTTATTGTTAGAAAAATATATTTTCCTTTCTGTATACTATTTTTTTTTAATTAAAATTTTTAAAAATTGTTTTATTTGTTTATTTTGGTACTGGGGATTGAACCTAGGGGCGCTCAACCACTGAACCACATCCCAAACCCCCCACCCCCCTTTTTCTTTTTGAGACAGGGTCTTGTTCAGTTGCTTAGGGCCTCACTAAGTTGCTGAGGCTGGCTTTGAACTTGCAATCATCCTGTCTCAGCCTCCTGAGTCACTGGGATTATAAGTGTGCAGCGCCACACTGGCCATTATATCTACTTTAAAAAGTTTATTCTTCCTTATATTCACATTAGTGTTTTATTTACTTAGACACTCTTAGCAAATAAGAAGAGCAATTGAGGAAGTACAAAAGAGGTAGGCTTGCTTGTTTTGACAAGTGATTAATGTTAAGAAAACATTTGAAGATTCTCAACTGTTCATTTTCTCTAATTGTAAAGCTTCTTATAACAGTAGATAATGCATGAAGAAATCTGATATTACTTGTAATCCAACTATTAAGTAATTTGTAAAGACAGATTCTTAAAATAAAATGTTATTCTAATAACACAACAAATGGGGGGGGATCTCATCGTGTTGTCCAGATTAGTCTCAAATTCCTGAGTTCTTGCTATCCTCTTGCCTTCACTCCCAAGTAGCTGGGAATACAGGTACTTGCCACCATACTTGGCTTAAGTTTTCTTTATGACTTCAAAAACTGCTCCCCAGTTTACAACAAGACAAACTGCTAGTTACTAAAGTTTATGTTTTTTATATATTTTTACTTTTATAAAAATATGGAACCATAATTAAAATGGTATAGTTATCTATCATTTATCTGTAAAATCAGAGCTTGAAAGGGATCTTAAAATCTTCTTTACCTTATATAACCAAAATAATACATTCCATTAAAATAGGTATAAAGAAGTTCTTCAGATTCATGTTGTACATACTTACATGATTATAGTAGAGTAAATGAAACTTATTTTTCCAGTTTTCTTCATAACAATTTCATAATCAACTAATTGGATATATATACTTTTAGCATTATTAAACAAGTTCTCCTAAATTATATAGCCAATATATTTGAATATTTAAGTATAAATGATACCTAATGTTTGCATTAATATTTTAGGATGCTGAAAAACAATTTTTTCTGGCTTTGTTTCTTGAATTTTTAAAATGATTAAATTTTGGGCTTTAATTTTCATCAAGTCCTTCTTAGACTTAAGGAGTTTGATACAACATACTTTATCAACTACTATACAAAGAGTTATCTTGGAGAATACTAAGTAGACATCTCCCCAGGATTAGCACAGATAGGAAGGACTTATAATCTAGTTGGCTTTGATAGAATTTTTGAGTGTATTAATTAAATTGCTTTAAGTTTTTTCTACCTGTAGGATTTAAAATAATATCTTCTGCCCAAGTTAATTTTTATTTTTTGTGTTTAGGATAAATTTATTTACCATTCGGCTCCAGTTGAAAAATCACACGGCAGACTGCAAAGTAGAACATCAAGATCACAAAAGAAAAAATCCAAGTCACCTGAGAGAAATAAATATTGCATAAATGCAAAAAGCTACGAACAGCCTACAATTTCTTCAAAATCACACTCTCCATCTCCCTACACAAAAAGACGCATGTGTGAGCTATCTGAAGACACCAGGCGGCGGCTGGCCCATTTAAATCTGGGGCCCTATGAATTCAAAAAAGAAACAGATAAACCTCCATTTGTGATTAGACATGTATGTTCTCTTAAGCATTTCCATCTGAAATTGATCAAATCTGTTGTGCCACTAGACTGTTCTTCTAAAGTATCTTTTGATTTCTAGTTTAATATTAATAGTTTTCTTTCCTGAACTGTTAGCCAGTAATCTATAATGAAAATTAACTTAATATCAAAGAACATGCATTTTTCAGTCTTTAAACCTAACAGAGATCAAGCTCCATTACAAATGTCATGTGAAATCCTCTAAGTACCCATTTCCTTTCTTATACAGCAGACAGTTTTAAATAACTCTACAAATTGAACTTGGTTGTCATTGACATTAACACCAAAATGGCAGAGTAGGATTTTAAAAGAGAACCAAATGTTCTTTATGAAAAGGAAGACCCCCACCTACTCCAGCTTTTTAAAAATTTTGTAATGGAAAGTAGGTATCCTTTGAAATTATGTCCTTTGAGAAAGCTTTGTGTAATGAATCTTCAAAGCAAATCAGTGTTTGATGGGGATGCATAGGAAGGCCTGTAGAAGCAGAGAGTTAACTTAAGGGCAGGGTATACTAATCTTTCTATACAGAAACCTGGTTTTCATATGGTTGAAGTTTAGAACCTTATGCCCATTTAATAGTCACATGACTTTGGCTAAATTTAAGGGTATATAATTGGAATATTCAATAAAAGACTATCAGAATCTTCATAGATTTTTGAATTTTTATAATTTTACTCTAAAAGCAGTTCTTTACCAAAAGCTTTCAAATTAATGAAGAATACTAATTAATACTTTAACATATATAATTCTAAACCTCAAGATTTTTCTATGAAAGCAAGACAGCATTTTAGATAGATATAAAATATTTTAAAGTCTCTAAATTCTAAAATGAGTTAATCCAACATATAAATATACTCCTTTTGGTGACCTAATAACTTTTTGAACAATACACCACCTGAACATTCAGAATTTTCTTTATTATACATTTTAAAGACAATTTATATGTGCCTTAAGCAACATTTTATTCCATCTTTATATTTCAACTATCAATTCTTTATTCTTTTAAACCAAAGTAATAGATTTTTAAATGAAAAATAAAATTTATATTGTAGTAGATACATTTAAAAGGTAATATTTTATTAAGGTTATTATGATTACATTTGTCTGATTTTTATGGATTTTGTTTATATGTTCTGGTCACGTTTTTGGTTTTCATTTGAAAAATATCCATTTTTTTTTTTTTTTTTTACAATATTGTGATAGTATTTTTGTTGAATGTGTGATGGTCATTTTGGAACGACTTTAAGTTTATGTATGCCCACAGTTACAAATTAATTTGAAAGAATGTGTTATATTCTAAGAGTAAATAATAACATCTTAGAGTACCTGCAAAGAGTAAACAAGTTTATGGGGGTTAGACATAAAAAATATCAGAGAAATGACTCCTGTTAAAATGTTTGTTTTATTGTTACTTTTCATGACAGTGTTAAAAATGGAATAATCCTGATATTGCTTGGTATAAACTTTGAAATTTTTATTTAAATGGTTTTCCCTCAAATTTTCTATGAACAGAAATACATTCTGCTAAGTCTGCACTTAGACAATTGCTTACATTATTGAATAGAAAACTGTATTTTTCCATATGTATTTATTAACAAGAGTTCTTTTTGCCTCTATGACCATTCTAAAAACCATTTTAAAAAACAGTAGCAAATTTGTAATCAAACTTTAACTTGATACATACATATGTAAAATGTTAATACGGGGCTGGGGATATATCAGATGGTAGAGTGCTTGCTTCGCATGCATAAGGCCCTGGGTTCAATCTCTAGCACCACAAAAAAGAGGGGAAAAAAAGCAAATGTTAACACTTTCAGTAAAGACAAATAGTTCATGATATGAAAAATAATCTTAGAAGAAGAAGCTAATTTAAGCAATTAATTAGTATGTTTCCAAACTGTCACAACCATCCTAGAAAAGTTATACACTGCCTTTATATTTTTTCATTTATGCATGTCTTTTTTCTATTGTGTTAAAATATACCTACTATAAAATTTACAATTTTAACTATTTTAAAAAGTACAAGTCAGTGGTAGTAAGGACATTCATAATGTTGTGCAACCATCTGTTTCAGAACTTTTTCATCATCATAGATAGATACCTTGTACTCATGAACTATTTACTTCCCCATTCATCCCTAACCCTAGCCTTGGAAACCACCAGTCTGCTTTCTCTCTCTGAATTTGCCTGTTAATCATTTCATGTGAATGTACTCGTACAGTGTTGGCTTTTTATATCTGGCATTTTAATTTTAGCACAGTGTTTTTGGTATTCATCTGTGTTGCACGGATTCCACTCTTTTTGTGTGACTAAATAATATTCCATTGAAGAATATATGCCATGTTTTGTTTTATTCATTTTTCTGTTGATGGGCATTTGTGTTGGTTTCACTTTTTGGTTGTTATATATAGTGTTTCCATGAATCATTTGGGCACAAATTTTGCAATATATTCAATACTTTTGGGTAAATATCTAATGGTAGATTTGCTGTGTCACAAGGTAATTCTCTGCTTAACTTGTTGAGGAATTGGCAATGTGTTCCACAGTGGCTGTATCATTTTACATTACACTAGCAATGTATGTTTCTCCACATTCTTGTGTGTGTGCGTATGTGTGTGATTGTGTTTTTTTTTTTTTTTTCCTGTTATTTGTTTTTCTAGTGCTGGGGATAGGCAAACACTCTACCACTAAACTATACCTCCAGCCCTGTTTTGTTTTTATTATAGCCATCTTAATGTGTCTGGTGTCTCACTGTGATTTTGCTTTGCATTTCCCTTATGACTAATGATGTTGAACATCTTTCATGTGTTTGTATATCTTCTTTGGAGATATGTCTGCTCAAGCCTTTTGCCTTTATTCTGATATAATTTCTTTGTTGTTGAGTTGTAGGATTCACAGATGCTTTCTCTGATTCCATGGGTTGCTTTTCCACTCCCTTGATACATACACACACACACACACACACACACACATATATATATATATAGTTTTTTTTGGTGTAAAAAAGTTTTTAATTTTGATGAATAGGTATTTTTTTACATATTTATGTCATTCTATTTTGGGTTAAAAATGTGGTTGAGTGTTATTATCTATAAATTGTAACAGCACTCAGCATTCTGGGCTCTGAACAGTCAAGAAGAAACAGTTTGAATTCAAAATGATACAAATGCTAAGGAGATAAACAGTGAATGGATAAGCTTGTTTTGTAAATAAAGTAGATTGCTCTTTTTAAAAACTTTTTAGTGGAAAAAAGGCAGTGAGATGGTGGACATTTCAAGTGCAAATCTGTTCATATAAAGTCAACACACACACACACATATATGTAAAATTTTAGGGAGTTTAATTTCAAACTGTTTAAAAATGTATAGCAGAATACTTGACTAAACTTGTGGTGTGTGAAGACTGGGAATATTTAAGTTCTTTATTTTTTTTTTAACATTGAAAATCTTGCTTACTTTAGGTTGATCCCCCAAGTCCCAGGACTGATGCTTTATTTGGATCTTCTGGTAGAGACTGTGAAAGAGATGGGTGGTCCAGGATGCACAATGGTAAGCTAGAAGTTATCTTTCTTTATTAATTTAGTTGCCTGATGTACAATTGAGCCTTTAATTGGCATCAGTTACTGATAACAGATTCTTTGCTGTATTGTATAATATGGTAAAGTATAGCTTTTTACAACTTGTGGAGCATCCACATTGGTACTCCCTAAAAATAACAGAATTTCTGTGTTGCTACAAACCATGTCCTTCTTTGAGATTCAAAATCTTTTTAGCATTTTACAGATTATGATATCTTCTGGTAAAACATAACTTGGTTAATTTTGTTCTATTCAACATTTTCTAAACATGTGACCATGAAACACCTTTTTCTCCCTAATACGAGTTAAGTAGAACTAGTCAAGTTGTAGAACAAGTTTTGGGATACATCATAGTGGAAAATTCAGAGTTATGGGTTTTGAACCTATATTTAGATAGGTATTTGAAAGCTTGTTCTACCACTTATTATAAAGTTGGCATTCTTGAAAAGGTAATTTTAACTCTTTTGTTAATCAATATATTATATAAAAAAGGACAGTAACATGAGAAATGTTGCCATACTAAATGCCTTAGCATGTAAGTATAAGGCATCAGCTTTTAATATATAATAAGTATTATTTTATTTCTAAAAAGATGAAATCTGTGTAGCTTTGATTTACATTTTCCTCATTGCAGTTGAACATTTACTTTCATACTTTTTGGCCATTTGTATTTTTTCTTTTGAGAAATATCTATTTAGATCTTTTACTCATTTCTTGATTATTTGGTTGTTTTTTTCTTTTGGTGTTAAGTTTTTTGAGTCCTTTATATATTCTGTACATCAACCCCTTCATGGAAGAGTAGCTGGCAAAGATTTTATCCCATTCTTTAGCCTCTCTCTCTTATTCTTGTTTCCTTTGCTGTGGAGCAGCTTTTTAATTGGACGCCATCCCACTTATTGAGCCTTGGTTTTACTTCTTGTTAGAGGGCTTGTTAAGAAGTTGGTACGTTCACCACTATGTTTTCTGTAATGTTCTTTAGGTTTAAGTTATAAGGATATTTTAGAATCTTTTTGCCCCAGGCCTTATAGTTAGACAACTTTCTCCTTAAGTTAATATAAAGATTTTTATGAAGAAGTAAAAATGGCACTGTATAATGAAGGATATTTGACTATTTTTATCTGGAGACAGTGGCTAGTGAATTCATTCAAGTATTCACTATCAGCCTTTAAGGTTAATTTACTACTTATAGGAAGTGGTGGCTCATGCCTATAATCCAAGCAACTCAGGAGGCTGAGCCAGGAGAATTGCAAGTTTTGAGACCAGCCTGGGCAACTTAGTGAGACCCTAAGCAACTTCTTGAGATCTTGTCTCAAAATAAAAAAGTAAAAAAGGACTGGGGATGTAGCTCATTGGTAAAGTGCCCTGGGTTCCATCCCCAATACCAAAGAAAGGAAGGAAAAAAGGAAGGAAGGGTGGGAGGGAGGGAGGAAGGAAGGAAGGAAGTTAATTTACTATTCACTGAGAAAGTAATAGAAAAAAAATGAGATAGAGTGCAAGAAAAATAGAATCATAAATATGTAGAGAGCTGACTTTAAAGTGTTTAGTCTTTTTATTTCAAATGATGAAATGAGACATTCTTTTCTGAGAACATGCAGTTTATTCTTGGGTTTTTTGGTTTGTTTTTTAGTACTAACAGGACATAGATGTGGTAATCAATAAATCTTTTATATCCAAAATAGCAGATTATATGAAATTAGAAACATGTTACACTGTTTCCCTTCTTGGAAGAAATTTACGGACTTGGCAAAAGCTTTATGAACAAACCGATGGAAAGTAACTTCAAAATAATGTTTCTTTGGAAGAATTTTTTTTGGAGCACTTAAATTCTTGACTATAATATATTTGCCAGTTAAACTATTGGAAGTTTCTAATAACTTTTAACTAAAGCAGTCAGCTGCCTATATAGAGGTATGATAAGAGAGGTCACTGATGAGTTCCTTTTTTTTTTTTTCTTTTTCTTTTAGCTTTTGTTTTGTAATCATTTCAGACTTGTAGAAAAGTAGAAGTAATTCAAAGAATTCCTCTCAGGATCCATAAATAGTAATACTTAACTTTACTTTCCCTTTCTCTCTTCTTTTTTTTTTTTTTCTGTTTCTTCCCCTCTCCTATCATATGTGTTTATATAATTCTTTTTGCTAGTGACATGATGACGGACTCATTTGCATCCCCTAATAATTTATATGTTGAAGCCCTAACACTCAAAACCATGGTATTCAGAAACTGAGCCTTTGGGAGGTGATTAGATCTAGATGAGATGATGAGAGAGGGGCCCTTATGATGGGATTAGTGTACTTCTAAGAAGACCAAGGAACTTATTTTTTCTCACTGAATGCCATGTGATGACTCAGTAAGAAGGCAGCCATCTGCAAGCCAGGAAGAGTAGTCTCAACAGAACCTGCCCATGCTCGCACCTTCTAGCCTCCTGAACTGTGAGAGATATATTTCTATTGTTGAAGTCACCCAATCTATGATATGTTGTTATGGTAACCTGAACAGACTAATATAGACATTATTTTCTGTGATGCAATTACCAGAAGTAAAAAGGTAACAATGATATAATAATATTAACTTATCCATGAATCTAGAACCAGATTTTATCAGTTGTCTTAACTGTATGTTCATAGTAAAAAAACCACATGGCCACATTGTGCTGTCATGTCTCTCTAATTTTCTTTACTATGGATCAGTTCTTTAGTCTTCCTTTGTGTTTAATGACAGTGACAATTTTGAAGAACATGGGCCAATTACTTTGTAGGATGTACCTCAGTTTGGTTTGTTTTATTTTTTTCCTCATGATTAGATTTAGATTATTTTTCCCCAGAACACAACAGAAGTGATATGTCATTCTCATTGCATTGAATCAGGGAGGTATGTAGTGTTGCTTTGTTACTGGCATTGTTAAGTTTGCTCACTTGATTCCAGTGGTTCTGCTATGTTTCTCTAGCATAAAGGTGCTACTTCTTTCCTTTGTAATTATGGGGAGATACTTGAGACTATGCAGTGTCCTTTTATACCTCTACTCTGACCTCTTTCACATAAGGCAGTGATTGTTGCCTGCAAACAATAAATAATAATTATAAACAAGTTTATAATTTTTTAAAAAATTCCATTACTCTGCATATTTGTTTGTTTTGTACTATGAGGAGTTTTCCCTCTTATTTTCAGGGGGTGAGGAGTACCAGGGATTGAACTCAGGGGCACATGATCACTGAGCTACATTTTGTATTTTATTTAGAGGTAGGGTCTCGCTGCATTGCTTATTAGCACCTTGCTTTTGCTGAGGCTGGCTTTGAACTCGTGCTCTTCCCACCTCAGCCTCCTGAGCTGCTAGGATTACAGATGCATGCCACTGAGGCTGGCTAGTTTTCCCATCTTGTTTCTCTCATTTCAGTTCTTCTATTTTTTGACTCCTTTTGTTTTTTTTTTTTTGGTCCTGGGTATAGCAGCTGAACAATTTCTGTCTTGTGTTTTTCTCAACTATTTAAATACATGTGGGAATTTCTTAAGGTCAGATCTCGTAAACAGTGAATTTTTACTTCTGATTTTACTTTAAAAGAATTTTTTTTTTACTAGATCCTCTGGTGCATGCATATAATCCCAGTGACTTAGGAGACCGAGACAGGAGGATTGCAAGTTCAAAGCCAGCCTCAGTAACTTAACGAGGCCCTATGCAACTTAACAAGATCTTGTCACAAAATAAAAACTAAAAAGGGCTGGGCATATGACTTAGTGTCATATGCACTCCTGGGTTCAATTCCTGGTACCAAAAAAAGAAAAAATGTTTTCTTCCTGAACATTTTGTTGCCAAATTGTCTTGTTTAATAATTCTTAAGTTTTCATAGGATGCTATTTTCATGGATATTGATCTATTGTGTCCTCATAATAATCATGTGAAGATATATTTAATTAAATATAACCAAGAAAAATGTTGAAGCCGGGCACAGTGGCGCAAGCCTGTAATCCCAGAATTTAGGGAGGCTGAGATAGGAGAATTGTGAGTTCAAAGCCAGCCTCAGCAACAGTGAGGCACTAAGCAATTCAGTGAGACCCTGTCTCTACATAAAACACAAAATAAGGCTGGGGATGTGGCTCAGTGGTCAGGTGCCTCTGAGTTCAATCTCCAGTACCAAAAAAAGAAAGAAAAAAAGAAAAATATTGAAGAGTTACAAAATGAGCATGCTGTCTAGTCTGTCTTCTAGTCCAAGTTCCTTTCTTTTACAGCAGTCTTCTAATATTTTCCCTACTTTTTTAAAGTACATTGTTTCCATTTAGAATTGTTATTATACATATTCTAATTGTAATTTTTATAGTCCTCTGAAGAAACAGTGTGTCTCTTCTAATACAAGAATGTTTGATTTGGTGTGTAAGTTTTATCCTTTCATTTTTGTACTCAAAGACCAAGGACATCATCCTGCTCTCTCTCTCTCTCTCTCTCTCTCTCTCTCTCTCTCTCTCTCTCTCTTTTTTTTGCTTAGGAATTTAAGATGAGACTGTGATTCCTCTCCTTGAGGAGTCTCTCAGTCTCTTCAAGAGTCTTTAATGAGTTTTATTTCTTAATGCAATTGTAATCCTTTGCAAACTGGCACTAATCCTTTTGTTTGATGGTTACTATTGTCAAATAAAATAAATTAGAAATAGCATTTCAAACCATCTACATCTTGATTAGAAAACAATTGATAGTAATATGTTAATGTTTTAGAATCAAATAGCATGTAGTCATAATGTAGGTACTTATTAACAAAATATCTCATTTGTCACAGCTTTTATTTAAATGTGTTCCTGTTTGGATTTCTTATAAAGCAGAAGCAGCTAAACAGTATCATTTATTAAGGACCCCTTCTTTGGTTTATTTCTTCATTTTTTTATTCAACTTTTTAATAGCTTCATTTAGGTATAATTTGTATATCATAAAATTTACCTGTTTTAAGTGTGCAATTAAATGACTTTTAATAAATTTGCACAGTTGGAAACTACCACAATAATCCATTTTTAGAACATTTTTATCATTCCAAGAACTTTCTTATATCCATTTGCAGTCAATCTGCTTTCCCTTGTTGTGCTCCTGGATTGTTTTTACCTTTTGGCTATTACTAATAAAGCTACTCTGAACATTTTCTTTGAAGTCTTTGTGTAGATATATGTCCATTCTTTTGTATAGATACTAAGAATGAAATTACTGCTTCATATGGTGAACTTATGTTTAAGTTTTTAAGAAATTGCCAACTGTTTTCAGAGTGGCCACGTATTTACATTCCCACCAGCAATGTGTAAAATTTTGTTTCACCATATCCTAGAAAAAATGTGTTTTGTCATTTTTAAACCATTCTAATGAGTGAGTAATCCTATCTCATGATTTTAATTTGTGTTTTCCTAATAACTAATAGCATTACATTTTTTAAAAAATTATAAGCCATTTCTGCCCAGTCTTTGGTGAGGATTACTCTTCTAGTTAGTGGTAAGCAGGGAGAATACTTTTTGCCTAACTTCAGACAAGAGAAAAAGGAGGAAAGTGAGATTTTTATTACTGAGATTTTAATGGGCACAGGAATGAGAATGATAAAAATATAGTCAGCCCTCTGTATCCATGGGTTCTGTATCCATGGGTTCAACAAACCATAGATCCAAAATATTTGGCATAAAAAAATTGTGTCTGTCACGGAATATGTACAGACTTTCTTTGTCAATGCTCTCTAAATAATGTAAGAACTATCTGAGCATCCACAAATTTTGTTATCAACAGGGAGTCCTGGAACCAATCTCTGTTGAATACTGAGGGATGACTATATTAGAGTTTGGAGTAAGCAATTTGGGGTGAATGAACCACAAGTGAGCAAGAGATAGGAAACACTTTGTTATATATCTTTCCTTTTTAGAAGTTTGTATCCCCTGAGAGATATTAAACCCTGGCTTTATTTTATAAAGCTGGATATCCTAGCCTTGCTTGTGTTCATAGGGATTGACTTTTGGTAAATGCATTGCCCTTTGCTTCATGGAGATTCACAGCAGAGCAGAGGCTAACCTTAAACTGTTTCACAGGCATAGGATAAATAATGGTGGACTAGTGCTGACAAAGGATTATGGGGACAGATCTCTTTGAAGTTTGAACATGGCACATACATTCAGCATCAAGAAATTTTTGTAGTTAGTAGTATAACCTACCAGAACAGGGTTCAGTTCTTGGAAATTATGGAAAAGGAAGGTAATAGTACCCTTTTTATCAGAAATCCATGGAAGTGGCCAAGATATAGGGTCACACGTAGGAAATACATGTTGGCTATAATTGTCAGAGTGGAACTTAAGAATTACTTTGATGAAAAGAATACAGAAGTGGTAAGTTTTAGATTAAAATTCCTTAAATCCTTGCTTATTTAGAATTGGTCCCCAGGAAACGCATCATGTCTGAGACTGTGGGTGAGGGTCGTCTATGGAGACAGGTAGGATACAGAGGCCCAAAGTTTTTGGACTAATCCCAGTGTGAATGGATCTAAGTTTTTAAAAGTCATTGCTAAGGAAGTGTTTTCATGACTGATTGTCTCATTTATTTTAAATCAATACTGTTAGTCACTACATAGCATTCAGTTCCTTCAATTATACATCACATCTAGTTGGTTAAAAAATTATATTTTGATATCATTTTAGAGTCTAAAGACACTTTTATTCACCTTTTTTATTTTATAGTAAGGAAGTTTGCTATCCTTATGTCAGTGGAAGTAGCACTGAAGTACTCAAAGACCTCAGTTCCACTCTTTAGATAGAGTGTCAGTCTCTTGAAATATAAAGTAGAAATAATAATCAGTCCTATTCATTGTATTAATCTACTGAGACTTCCAAAACAAACTGTCACAGTCTAGGTGGCTTTACAAATGGACATCTATTTCCTCACATTTCTGGAGGCTTGAAAATCTAAATCAAGATGCCGGCAAGGTAGATTTTATTCTGCAGTTTCTTCTTGTGACTTGTAGGTACCCACCCTGTTGCTGTGCACTCACAGGACCTCTTCTGTTTTGCATTTATGGAGAGTGATGGAGAGATGAAAAGAGGAGAGAGGGAGAGAGGGAGAGAAAGAGAGAGAATATATACAAGCTCTCTGGTTTCTCTTATAAGAGCACTCACTGATCCCAGCATGAAGGTCCACTGTCATGACCTCATCTAACCTTAATTACCTCCCAAAGGTCCCATCTTCAAATACCATCACATTGGGGATTAGGGCTTCGACATAAGAATCTTGGAGAGAGGGGGACGGTTACTTTGTCTGTAATATCTATTTTATGAGGGTATTGGAGAATCAGTTAATAGGTAACATTTATTGAATGTGTTTTCTGCTAGATGCTATTTGAGGTACTTTCTTTGTATTGCATAGTTGATTACTCATAGTAACCTCATGAAGTTTAGAGACTATTATTTATTTCCATATTATGGATAAAGAAAACTCAGGTTTAAAGTTGTTTGAGATCTCATACACAATATCTGCCTTTACTCTTTCTTTTTGTTTAAACATTTCTTAAGTGGGACCCATTTATTATGCCTACCTTAAGTTTTTCCACTTTTACAAAGTTCTTTTGATTGCCTTCAACTTTGAGGGATTGCCTTCTGGTATTTTTTTTTTTTTATGTCATTGTACCATTCTGAGTTTTAGCCTGTTTTTTGTTTGTTTTATTTAGTACTAGGACTTGAACCCTGGGACATATTGCCTCTGAGCCACATCCCTAGCCCTTTTAAAAAATTTTTATTCTGATACAGGGTCTCACTAAGTTGCTGATGTCGTCTTCAAACTTGCAATCCTCTTCCCTTAGCCTTCAGAGTCACTGGGATTGTAAGGGTGCACTACCATGCCTAGCTAGCCTTGTATGCTGCTGCTGTTTAACTTTGTATAACTTAAACAAAATATGTTATAAGTACTTCATGGCCCTAGGCCATGACTTTTATCTTCCTTGTGCCCTACATTTTAATGTAGTTAGTTCCTAATTGTTGGTGAGAGTGATTAAATGTGAACTTTAGGAAACCTCAAAGTAATAGCTTAATTTAGAAAAATGAAAGAAAATTATAAACCTGTTCAAAATATGCTGTTTATAAGTAGTTTGTGAAAAGGAGGATATACCAATATTTTAACCTATTAAAACTTTTAATATTACCGTAACAGCCAAAGAATAAATGCTGCTTTCAGAATAATCTTAAACATTCATATTAGACTCAGTATGTCCTTGCTTTTTTTAAAATTTTATTTCTTCTGATATTTGGGAACATGTTGCACATTAGATTTGTAGAAAAGAAAGGGAATGGACTGGG
>PVHX01014852.1:0-23923 GCA_004024805.1 Geosciurus inauris
TGCATGTACACTGGGTAGCATCCCCCTCAGGCAAGGCCCTCTCCTCCACGAATGCAGTACTCCATCCCCTCCTTACATCATGACCATGCTGGTCCTACACACCAAGACGGCCAGGTGGCCTTGTCATGCTCATACTCAGAACTGCCCAAGACCCCTACAAGCTCAGGCTGCACAGCATCTCCTTGCACATTCATCTCTGCACACTCACCCCCAGAAGAGGCATGCATGGAACCTCCCCACACTCCTACATGCTCAGCCTCCATGAGTCCACCCAGCTCTCAGTGCATGCCCCCAGCTGTATACACACACCCTTATAATTCCACCTCCTCATTATTTGTCACCTCTGTCACTAGGACTCACATCACTCTCATGCAAACACATTGCTTTGTCCCAGTCCCTGAATGCTAAGAGCTCTACTCATTCTCACACACATACATACCCACACGCACACACATATTTGCACGCACACACATGCACACACACAAGTTACCCCACAGTCCCTGGACCCCCAACTTCCATGGCCGAGGGCTGCACGGCCAGATGGGCTCTGTGATAGTTGGTGGGGAAAGATGAGCTCTGACTGCTCCGATGGAAGAAGCCGCACTGGGAAGTTGAGGGAGGAGGAGGGCAAAAGAGGCAGAGGATGGAAAACTGAAGACGAAGGGGGCCTTGTCTCTGCTGCTTCCCATGGGTGCAGAGTGCAGGCATCCTGGGGCCAGTTGCACAAAGACATCAATCTCTCCTAAGACTGGGCAGGTTCTCAACAGTTTGGATGCCACTCCAGAGCCTAGTCCACTTGCTAAAGGGTGTGCTCAGTCTATGACTGGTCCCGGGGAACAGGTGGAAGGTGGGGCAGTGCCCCAGAGAACCCAAGCACATGCATAGTTCCACATCCATCCCCAGACGTGGCATGTGGTTCAGGGATGCTCATGAGCCCTGGTGATGTATGTGACTCTCTGTACTGACATGTGGGTGGGTGTGCTTTTACATTGAGCCTCAGATGCCAATGGGATTCTGTTACAGCCGGGTGTATACAAGAATGGTTCCATGTAGAGCTGGTAGGTAGAAGCTCAGAGTCTAGCCCTGCAGGTGGCTCCCTGGAACTAGGTCTCCACATACGGTGGCCTTTTTGGCCACAGCTCTTTTTCCAGACTTCACTGCCACACTCATTAAATCAGACCGTACTTCCCAGCTCCATGGCTAGGCCTACTATGAGCCTTCTGGAAGGTTCAGGCCCCACCTGCCCCATCTCCACACACCCAGATTCTACTACCTCACCTTCCTCTAAGGCCCACCTCCAGAGCCACCTGTTCGAGTCTCCCTTCCTCTGAACTCCCCCTTTCTCAACTCAACCCCTTCTGCCTTATCTTTAGCTGTGAGGCTCAATAACCCCACTACACTACTAAAGCCCTGAGGACAAGATCCATATCTGACTTATCTTTGAAACACCCAGGGCTAAATAGAGTCCCCAGTGCACCCAGGGTCAGAGCTTAACGTAGATTTGCTGAATACATGGGTGTGAGGGTAAGTGAAAGAGCCACAGTTTAAATATCTGCCTGCCCATCCAAGAAGTCCAGCCTCTAGCGGGTGCCCCCCTCCCCAAGCCTCACCTTCCACAGGAGCAACACCAGCAGCGCTAACACCAGTAGCCCAGCCAGCACAGCCAGGAGGATGACCCACCAGGGGACTCCTTCTGCCACCACAGCCATGGGGTCCAAGTACACCATCACGGGAATCTGGGTATTAAGGGGTTAATGGAGTGAGAGCTGGAGGGAGAAGGAAAGAAGAGAGTCCCCCTACCCACCCAGCTCAGCCCTGCAGCTCACCACTGTGGAGGCATCTCTGAGCAGCAAGTTCTTGATGGAGGACTTCACCGTGATGTTGGCTCGGACAATCACTTCCAGGGACTTCACAGCTGAGTACTCCTAAGGGAGTGGGTAAAGAGACCCTCCTCCTAAATGCCCCATATGCCCCTCACTTCCCCCCAGCTCCTGAAACTGTAAGTGGAATGATGCCCAATGCCAAGGGTGATCCTGTCCAGCTTGGTTTAGGAACGTGCTGTGTTTGGACAAGGACAAGGTAGCAGTGAATCCCAATGGGGTTTTTGCAGAAGAGCCCCAGCCTGGAGCCCCAGCAGTGCCCTCACCTCCAGAAAGGTGCTGTTCCAGAGGCGGCCCCAGACATGCAGCACAGCCGCACGGTCAAAGCTATAGAGTGGACAGCTGAACACCACACAGTTTGCCGTACCCCGGGCACAGTCCTGAGGACAAGGACAGGCAGGTCTCAGGGATGCTCATCCCCACTCCATTGAGCCTGCCATCTCTCCCATCTTCTTTTCAGGACCTCTAACTTCCCTCCTCTAGGAAGTCTTCCCAAACTAACCCTATGGTCCAAAATAATTGCCTACCCCAAATCTGAGCTATTTGGCTTTGAAATGTATGAGGGGCATAGAAGGGATCCCTCAACTTCACAGAAAAAGGCAGAGTAGCTTCTCCAATTGATGCTTATTGCTACCTTATGATGGTCTCATTTATTGAGCACCTACTATCTGCCAGCAATTATCTCACTTGAGTATCCTGCACAGTGCATTTTATTCACTTTTTTTTCTTTCTTTGCAGTACTGAGGATTGAATCCAGGGGTGATTTACCACTGAGTCACATCTCCAGCCCTTTGTATTTTTTTTATTTTGAGACAGGATCTCACTAAGTTGCCCAGGGTGGCCTCCCTCCTGCTTCAGCCTTCTGAATTGCTAGGATTACAGGCATGTACCACCAAGCCTAGCATTACTAACATTTTTCAAAGGTGGAAATTGAGGACCAAGGAGGCCAGGTGACCAGTTAGCAAAACTATTAAGTTGTGGAGCAGGTATTGCAAGTCAGGTCCATGTTAGGCAAAACCACAGGTCTGTGCTAAGCTCAAACTCACTGAAGGAGGAGGAGGAGGGTGACACAGGATCTGCTGGAAGGACAGGAATTCAGACTGCTCCTTCCAAGATTGACCTAAATCCATTTGCCACTAATAACCTATTTGCATAAAATTTATGTTATATGCATGACGCCACAGTCCAATTATAGAAGAATTTCTTTTAGAGTCCTTGAAGTACTCTAAGTGGTCCTTTATTTTGCAACTTTTAAGCAATTCGAGAGTCCGTAGTCAATTTGTTTTAAAAGCAAGACTGTCTGCCTTAATTTTGTATAAAAGAATCTATTTCATATGTTATGTTAAGTGAAACAAGCCAGGCATGGAAAGACAAATACCATCTGGTCTCACCCATATGTGGAATCTAAAAGAGGTGAACTCAGAAGTAGAGAGTAGAATGGTTACCAGGGGCTGGATGGGTGGGAGTGGATAAGGAAATGTTGGTCAAAGGGTACAGTTTCAGTTAGACAGGAGTAATAAATTCGAGAGCTCTATTACTGCCCACCATGATGACCATAGCTAATAACAATATGTTGTATTCTTAAAAATCATCAAGAGCTGGGTGCAGTGGTACATATCTGTAATCTCAGCAACTCGGAGGCTGAGGCAAAAGACTGCAAGTTCAAGGTCCCCCTCAGAAACTTAATAAGATCCTGTCTCAAAAAATTAAATTAAAAATAAAATGGGTGCTCAGTGTTAGAGCACCTTCCTAGGACACATAAGGCCCTGGATTCAATCCCTAGCACTACAAAAAAAAAACAATAACAACAACAACAAACAGATTTCAAAGACCTATTCCATCCCCTACAGTATATAATATTTTATATAAATGTGAGGAGAATGAATTGCTCAGCTAACTGACCATAGGTCAAGTGTCCTGCTTGGAGTGAGCACATAGATTTGGAGAATCTGGGGTCAGCAATTGCCTTGTAGGCACGCCCTCCCTCCAGGTGTGCTGCAAACTGTATTGTCAACTTGTCCTTACCCAGGTGTTTTACTACCACATCTTGACACGCCACTGTCCCTGAACGCCCACCACCCTGAAGCTCTATACTCCCATAGCATTCCTTATCACACTATGCCCCAACTGTGGCTGCACTGTGTTCACCCTTCTCTCACCAGAGTGATGTTTTTCTTCTTCTCAGCAGAGGACACTGGCCACCAGGATGTACTGGGCGCCAGCTGCTCATGATGCTCCTGCTGCTCCAGCTGCTCCAGCTCTCGCCGCCTCCTATCCCTGCTGTCCACATCCTGGATAGACAGGAAGGGAAGGACCAGTGAGGGTCCCTCAAAATGCAGTGATCCTGAGGTCACATCTCCTCCCCACCACCCACACACACTACCCCAGGCCCATAACATCTGTCCCAAGTGCTACCCTGCCTACCCTGCCTAAACCTCACCAGGCGGAGGATGTTGGGCCTGGGGGAACAGAGTCCTTTCTGCCCAGGCCCCTGCCCACCCTCCAGCTCCACACGCATGGGATACAACAGCCACTTCCCGTTGGCAATCTCATGGGGCCACATGATGTTGAGGAAGGCAGAGCCCAGGGTGTTGAGAGACTGGCCTTGGTTGGAAACCTGTGGGAACAGAAGGAATGGAGCTCAGTTTCTGAGCAGACCCTAAACCCAGAGATGAGGGGACAAGGCTGAGGGAAGGGCATCAAGAAGCACAGTTTCAGCAAAGACTTGGGATCTAGACCAGAAGAGGCACCATTCTCTCCCTGGAAGGTGTCCTGAGCAGGTGCAAGAGAGGCTCCAGCCAAGCAAGGACAGAATTCTAAAGACAGACATCAACTTTTCCCCAATGTTCCATTCCTCAGACACACAGAAGAGAGATGACCAGTCCGAAGGACCAGGAGATGGTCAGCTGAGGCCCTAGCACCAACATATGCCCACAGCCAAGATCCAAGTGTAAGGCAGACGCCCCAAGCTCACTGGACCATGCAGCCCCTAGGACATGTCTTAGTCTTTCCTCTGGGCCAAGAAGGGAGAGAGGGCCATGGAGGGCCCACATACCAGGACACTTACCGTGACCTCGTACTTGACCTTGCTGCCCACATCCTGCTCAGACCGCATGGCACTCTCACCCCTCACCACACCAGAGAAGAAGAGTTGCTGTGGTACAGCCACCCTGGTATGAAGGGATCAAAACAGGTGCTGGGGAAGTCTGGGGTCGGGCTGAACGGAGAGCCAGAAGGGAAAGGGCAGGCAAGACAGAGTCCAGGCCAGAGTTTAGGAGTGATGATACCCTTACCCTCCAGTAGAGTGGCCCACTTGGGCAGGGCTTACCCTGTGATGGACAGAGGCAGCTCAATGAAGACACGGGCTCGAGCAGATACTGGATGCAGCTCTTGCTCACTGATCCTGGCATGTGGATAGGAACATTGGTGGGCAGCAGACATGGGCACCCCCACCGGGTCAGTGAGGCCAGTTCAGCTGCTACCACCCTGCCACCATCCTGCCCCACCAGGCTTACGTGGCCAACAGCAGCTCTACCTCCAGTTCTGTGGTCTCAATAGTGATCCCAGAGGTGCTGAGGATGAGGTAGAAGGTGACCTAGGTCAGAGTGGAATGAGAGAGTCAGGAGAGGGATAGGAGAATAAGGAGAAGCCACTCAGACAGGACTAAGGGCAGATGTGCCAACCTGGGCACCTCTCTTCATGGGGTTGCCCAGCTCACACTCGACATGGGAGGCATTCTCATTGGACAGGCAGAGAGGCTTCTCCTAGAGTGGGAAGGGAAGGAAAGGTAAGTTTTGGGCTACTGGAGCCCCTCAAGACCCCACCAACCCTGGCCCAGGCCCCTTACCGCAGGATCCAGGGCCCGGACTCCTGAATAGTGCAGTGACTCAGGGAGGGTAACCAGGAGCTGGGCTTCATGAGCATCATCCCCATCAGCCTGGGGCTGAGCTGGGTCCGAGGGCAGGTTGGTGACCATCAGCTCAAGGCCAATGACTGGCTGCCCACTCAGTGCAAACAGGGCCGTCGTTCCATCCACATCCCTGGAGAGTCAGATCTTACTCACTCTAAGATTGGAACCTCTCCCTGCCTTTCCACTCCTGCCTTCCCGCCACACACACACCCAGTGCACACCACTGCCTCAGCATCCCAAGCCTCTCCTCCTACCCCAGGTCTCCCAGATCATACACCAATCCAAGTCAGGTCTTTCTGTGCACCAATGAGAGCCAGAGGATCTCTATTCTCATCTCAGTCCACTACTTCTTACCTTGAGCAAGTAACCTTAACCTCTCTAGGCCTCAGTTCTCCATCTGTAAAATGGGACTAATAATTCCTATCTCACATTTGTGAAGACTAAACAATGAGCTGTATGTAAACTGTATGTGACTGTGTTGTAAAGGATTGTTACTTATGACAGGCCTCCCTGGCCCCATTGGCCCCACCAATGACTCAATTCCCAGTCTTCTGGATGGTCATCTGTCCTCTCTAGCCTTCTCTCTGCAGGATCAGACCCTCCCTCTGCCTGGTTTTCCTAAGGGCACTCCTCCCGTTCCTTGAGCTCTTGCCATCCCTCCCCATTCCACATGCTCCCCACCCCTCTCACATGGGCAGAGGCTGGAACTCTGTGTCGCTGACCCGGGCACAGAAACGGGCATGCACCAGCTGCAGATTGCTCTGGCAGATCTTGTCTTCACCACAGCCTTGCTTCAGAAAGTGGATCTGGAAAGAGATTTGAGGAGAGGGTCATTTCTGAGGGGTAAGGCAGGGGTTAAATGTGTCACCAAGGCATATGGTGGGTTAGAGTATCACAGGATTAAACAACCTAGATCTGCTGATTACTAGTTGTGTGGTACTGGGATGTCACTTAGCCATTCTGAGCTGTAATGTGATGGGCGTTCTGCCATGCTGTGGTACAGACCAGCAGACCAGTCCATAGCTAGACCCCAGCTTCAACTGCAGGTGCCGAATTCCACATCAAGAACGAGAAGAGCAGTGAAAGGCACCACTCCCGGCTGCCTGTGAGAACTGTGCCGGGAGCTGCATATTTCCCCCTTCTAGCTGAAAGGCAGGAAGGACTTTGGAGGCAACATTTGATGGTGTGGCCACTTTTGATGACAGACCCCCATCAGCCTGGAACCCTAAACGACCACAGGGATTGGAGGAACACCATCCCCTTAGACTAGGAACATGGGGTCATTTGGGCCACTTTACACTTTGGGGTCTACTTGTTACAGCACCTGAAAATATGAGGAACCACTGGGGTGATGTGTGGAAGAGCTTTGCAAGCAACAAGTGGGGGTCACTGGTGAGGAACCAGGATCACTGCCCCTCCCAGCACTTTTTCCCATGCTCACCTCTGCCCGCTGGGTGCTGGGCTGGTGGGCATTGAGGATGGGTGCCACTGGGGGAAGTCCCTGGCCAAGAGCCTGTCGCCGGAGCCGAGGAGTCTGGAGACTATAGGACAAGGTCACCACAATGGCCCGAAGTTTGTCTTTGACATTGTCCTGAGAAGGGGAAAGATTGTTCCTCACTGGAACGACCTCCAGGCCTCAGCCCAGCCCAAAGCCCCAGCCAGACCTAGGACAGATTCTGAAACTTGGCAAAAGTTTAGGAAGATAAAGCACAAAGGTGGAGAACTGAGCAAGGAAGAGGGAGGAGACACTGCATTAGGGAAGTAAGGCAACCCAGGATTTAGGGCACTGAGGACGAGACGTGAAAATGGAACTTGCCATCTCCACCTCCAGAGAGTACAGGAGACACAAGAAAGCAGTAGTGAGGAGACAGTGAGGCCATAAGGGAGGTTTCTTGGAGGCTAGATCTCAGAATGAGGTGTGAGTGTGTCAGAAGCAGCTAAGAGGAATCAAAGAGATGCCATGCAGTGACAATGACAGTTGGGCCAGGGATCGGTGTCCACCTGCAGCTGGAACATGGTGTCTCCACAGACTCGGTCATGCTGGTGCTTCAGCCACACAGTGCCTGAGGCCTGGTGCTTAGGATCATCTGGGCTACGGCTCAAGAAGGTCACACGCGGAACCTGGCCCCGGAGCCTCCTATCTGTGTCCCCATCTAACACGTAATCCAGGGCTGTGACGTATGGAACAGGAGAGGGGCTGTGAGCTGGGAACATCTCCCTCTGACTCAGTCCCCAAGGTTCCCTCCTCGCCACGCTGGAGTAACCCTGCCTGGAAACCCAATAAGGTGATCTGAGGGAGAAGATGCTGCTCACCCACAATAGGGCTGTAGCTGCTGGGGACGGCAATGTAGCTGAAACAGATCCTTAGGTCCACACTGTGGGGGCAAAGGTTGGCTTCTGAGACAAACAAGGCTGATGTGCCAAGGTCCCAGGCACAACCTGCCCACTCCTCCAGCCCCAAACTGGAGAGAGACAGGGAAACAAGACCTTGCTTCCTCCGCCCTCCTCAGACCCTTCCTCACCAGACTGAGTGGCCACCAGCACAGTTGGGCTGTTCTAAGTCGATGGCTCGGGGAGCAATGAAGACCTCATGGGAGACATGGAGAACGGGCCTGGCCCTAGGCAAATAGGGAGTCCAGGGTGCAAGAAATATGAGAAGAGGAGGCTGCACACTCATCAGCTTCAGACTTGAAGTGGGGGTCAGAGTTACAGGGAGGGGATGATGGCCTCAGGGAGGGAGAAGGCAGGTGAGAGGGAGGGGCTTACCTGAAGAGCGCAACAGTGTCTGCCAGGGAGCCCACCAGCAGGTCAGGGTAATGGTTCCCGTCCACATCCAGGCCACCCGACAGAGAGTAGCCGAAGCTTTTGATGCCCACAGCCTCGCCCTCCAGCACCTGGGGACCAGCTGTCAGCCTTCTTCACTGAATCCCGTCTCCCCCACCTGCCTCCCCTGCCCTCTGCCGCCCTTAGTCCACCCACACCCATTCCCTCATCACAATGAGTATCCTCACCTGTGAAGGTTGGATGACCACCCCCAGGCTGCTCCCATGGTAGATAAAGACCTTCCCATCCCCATCAAAGGGAGCTCCCACAGCGATATCTGGGGGGCATGGGAAAAAGACATCACACTGGGGAAGGGCTGGACAAGGGTAGGACCCCAGTTTCCCTCAGGCACTCAGTTCCATATAATGTGTTTTCTATTGTATTAGGAAGCTACAAAGTCCCAGGCACCTCGAATACATCATTTTTAATACCCTCAGTGACTCCCATTAGATATTATTAGCTCAAAAAGGTCACAAAGCATAGTAAAATTCAGATGTGAGCCCAGAATCCTCTCTCTAAGCCCTCAGAAGACCACCCCCCTGACCTCTGAGGGGCTTCCCCATCCCTCCCAGACCCCCTCCCTCCACTGAATCTTTTCTGTTTCCAATCACACCTGGGAAGCCATCTTGGTTGAGGTCCCCCAGGACAGCCAGGCTGATCCCAAACATGGAATCAGGGGAGCCACAGAGCCGGAGTGGGGAGATCCCTGTCCAGTGACCACCCTGGTTCATGTACACATACACAGCTCCCCCCAGCTCTTCTTGGCGCTCAAAGAAGTAAGGGGCACCCACTATCAGGTCTGGCCAGCTATGGAGAAAGGGAAATAGTCAGTGTGGGGTCCTCCTAGGCCAACAGAGTCAAGAGAAGATGCCCAAGGTCCCTCATACCTCCTGGACCCAGCCTCCCCTAGGCCCCACTCCCCTTGCCCACTCTCACCCATCATTGTTCAGATCAGACACAGCCAGCGAGTAGCCAAAGCCAGAGGTCAGGCGCTCCCCAGATAGCATCACTTCAGGCACTAGGCGACTGGCACTGTCTTTGCGCAGAATGATCACGGCACCCTTGTGGTTGGCACGGGGAGCCCCTGCCACAAAGCTCAGCTCTTCTGCTCGCATCAGACCCTTCCCAGAGTCAATGGAGAATCCTAGGTGTGAGGGGTGACTTAACAGTTAGTGTTTCCCTACAACTCAGAAGCCAGGTGCACCCCCGCTCCCCCAACCCCCACCCTAGCCCAGTAGGTCTGGAGCCAGAAGGTAAAGGTGCCCCCAAGTCATCACCACCATAGCTGGATTGCTCTTCCTCCCCCTCCAGGGGTCTGGCAGCCCTCCCACACCCTCCTAACACAGAGATTGAAGTTTGGCACAAGAAGTGTGATGAGGTCAGCCTTAGGGACTAGGGAGGAGAAAATAAAGCAATGACAGAGAAACCCAGATGACTGGGCAGTGGGAGGGGCACAGTGGCAGGAGCTAGGCTGAGGCAATGCCCATATCTACACACCCTAGGAGGCCCCAGTCCCATCCAGTGCAACTGCTTTGGCCCCCCTCCCACCATTCTGACAGAAGTCTTCATGTGGATGGGAGGGGGACACAGGCAAGCAGGGAAGAGCCTGCTTCACCCAAATGTCTCCCAGGCCTCCTCCTCAGCAAAGGGATATAGATGAGACAATGGGAGGACTTACCAACAAGCTAGATCTTTCTCCAGTTTGAGCCTACCATCAACCCTTCAGAGAAAGTCCCCCCAGAGGTCAGCATTGTCCTTCCCAGGATAGTTTCAGCCCTATCTCTCTCACTTCCTCTGGATCTTCCTCTATGAAGACTCCTCACTCGCAGCCCCAAGGCTGTCACCCCTGGACCCTCCTCTTCTTGGGTCTACTGACTAGGCACTCAAAGGTCTGCTCTGTAATTTGGGCCCTTGGTGTGTGTTGGTGGGGCAAGGCAGGAAAAGAATGTTCCCTGGGGAGAGGGGAGGCCAGGGCCAAGCCCCCAGGGCCCAGGAGGTGGAAGCTTACAAACCTAAGTAGCTATTCAAGGCCAAGTCTCCGGCTGGTCCTGGGAGCCGGTCAGCAGGATCCAAAGTTTTATACACCAGCTGGTCAGGGTCTGAGCTATCAATGTTGGTCACAAAAAGCAACCCTGTTGGGGTGAGGGGGAGGTAGGGAAGAGACACCAGGGAAGTGACATCCAGAGGAAGGACCACACAGCAGGGAGAGAGAGCCAGACAGAAAGGCAAGAAGAAGGTGGAAGAGAAAGAGGTAGAGGAAGAAAATGAGAGAGATGAAGAGAACAGAGAGATAAGAGAGACAGGGTGAGAGACAGAGACAGAGACAGAAGGTTGGGAGTATGGAGGGTGGGGAGGACGAGAGAGGAGCATTGGGTTAGAGCGGCTCTGGGCCAGGGAAGGGTCCCTACCAAAGTAGCTGTTGGCAGGGACCGGAATGAGGCGGGGGTCCTGCTCCTTCTCGCCCCCCGCCTCGTAAGGCCCGTCGTCCAGGTGTGCCAGGTCCGCCGAGCCCTGCACACAGAGCTCCACCCTGGCCGTGCCTGCAAGGACAGTCCTGTTAGTGCCTGGAGCAGGGAGCAAGGAGCACCTCTCAGGTGGGACACTGAGTTAGGCACATGAGGAAGCCCCTCCCTTCCTTTCCAGTCCCATCTTCACCCCCCTCCCTAACCCAAGCATCCTGGGGTCCCCTGGACTTGGCATCACACTCACCGAGTGTCAGCTCAGCCAACAGCAGCGTGCGGAGGCAGGAATGGCAGTGATGAGGGCTGAGCTGCGTGTCGGAGCAAGCAGGCCCTGGCTGGGTGAGCAGACCCACCCGTGCATATGGGGGCTCATGCCAGCATGTGGAGGAACATTTGGCCATGCGAGAAGAGGAGATACCCTGTTCATGTGTGTGCTGGCATGATGGTAGTGGAAGGCACAGCAGTGCCCCAGGGCAACATGCCAATGAAAGCCTGGTCATGCTTGGCCACCTGCTGCCTGTCACCCCATCTCTAGGGTAAGAGGAGGTTTTGGTCCCTTTCTCCCCACTCCCTAAGGAATGACTCACCCTTCCAATTATAAGTTCCTGGAGCCCCAAAGAGGAGGTAGTGGTTGTCGGGGGAGAAGGCAGCAGCTGTGCCCTGCTGGCAGAACCCAAACTGTTCATGGCCCTGGGGGCGTCCCTCACAGAACTTCCACTCCCCACCATCCAGCTCATCACGGATGGCCAAGTCCTGGCTTAGCACAAAGCAGCGACCAATCACATCCCTCGTCTCCAGGATCTGGTCTACTCGCTGCCTTGACTCATATCGATGTGCACAGGTCTGTGGGAAGAAGGCAGGAAAGGTCATTTATCTCCTGTGTGGACCAGGGTTCTGCACACTGCCCACATGCAGACATGTGGCAGACACATCACACACACATGCACACACCCAGATGCCAACATCACTAGAGCAGCACTGCCCAGCCAGTGTTAAGCAGGTCCTTGTGTTACTCAGTATCCCGTCTGCACCCACTTCCTTGCCCTCTCAGGAAGTCATCTTTGTTCCACATTCTGCCTAGGCACCCTCAGACACAGGATATGTCCCTCCCTGGTCACAATCCTGCAATATGCTGAGCTTGACCCTGTCTCTGGACCTTTTAAGGCCAACACCTCATTTACAAAAAACCTCCTTCTCTCTTCACTCCCCAGGCCTGAACTATTCCTGAAAGTCCAGGTCAAATCACTACACTGTCAGAGTCCTCTTCCACTTCTCCTTCTGTACTTATAGACTGGGGACTGGACCTTTCACTTTTTTTTTTTTGGTACTGGGGATTGAACTCAAGGGCACTCGACCACTGAGCCACATCCCTAGCCCTATTTTGTGTTTTATGTAGAGACAGGGTCTCACTGAGTTGCTTAGCACCTCGCCATTGCTGAGGCTGGCTTTGAACTCGCGATTCTCCTGTCTCAGCCTCCCTAAGTGCTGGGATTACAGCCTTGAGCCACCGCGCCCAGCTTGGACCTCTCACTTAATGTTAACCATATCCAACCCTGTGGTGACTGGTATTGAAAACTGTGTGCCTATGCATGTTAGTGAAAGACCCAGAGAGGCATATAAAAGAGAGAATGAGAATCCCCATAACTATTTGACAGGGACCAGGCCTTCCACTGTCCTTATATTTCTTCTCTCAGCAACTAGCATAATTCTTTATGCTTAAAAAGTTCTCGATACCAGTTTGACAAATAGATGAGTGGATGAACGGATGGTTAGGTGTTTTTAGATTTCTAAGGAACAGAGTCCGTGTCTCATACTTATTTATAATTGCTGGAGGTCCTGGGAATCATAGTACGTGCCCAACTTGTGCTCAGTAGGCACACCTGGGCATATGCACACAGCATACACAATCATCATCATCACTATCATCATCGTCATCCTTGCGTTGAGCCGCAAGATGTAGTACTCACGACAATCTTGCCCCCAGGTCCCTGGCTCCGAACACTGACTCCCAACCACTGGTTCTCCTTGCTCTCCTTTTGCACATCAGCTGGAAGCAAAACACTGGGAATTAGGGAAAAGAAAAGGAGGCCAAGTCCCCTCCCCCACTCCACCCGGCAGGGCCGCACCTCCTCGGTCGATGTCCACTCTGTAGCAGTCAGTCTCCTCCAGGCTCAGGGGGCAAGCGAAGAGGCCTCCAGTGCGATTTGCCCGCTGCCCAGGAAGAGCTAGGGCCTGGGGAGCACCCACCAGCAGCCTGCACAATGGGGCAGAGGCCAGAGTTAGAGGTCAGTGTGCTCCAACCTCCCCTGAGCGGTCCAGGCCCAGGGGCCAAGCAGTGTTCAAAGACTAAAGAGAGGAGGGAAAGGTGATTCTTCTCAAATTCTGGTGAGAACAGACTAATACCCTTGGCCATACAATCATAGTGTTACATACTCTCTGGATGAAGGACCGACATCCACAGAAGGTACACACCCAAAAAAACAAACTCACCAACAGGAGCAGCCTGGCCAGCACTGCTTATTTGAAAGAACCGCCTGTTCCCAGCACCTGTTCTTGTCTAGGCTTTCCCTACCCGCTGCTTGGCCCCATCCCCGGGCTCTACCCTCCTCTCCAACCCTCATTCAGTTGAAACCCTGCCAGAAATGCCAAGAATGCTGGGAGCAAAAGCAGCAGGAGCTCACAGTGACACCACAGTGTGGCTCAGGAACCAGCCTCCGAAGCCAGACAAGAAGCTAGGTATAGGCCTTCTTCCCCCCCATTAGGGGCCCAGCATAGACACCCCCACCCCCACCACCAGCAGCAGCTCTGCCAGCCCAGGATTCTATCAGTCACTCCGGCTGTCATGGAAGTAGGAGCGAGTTTCTCATCCTGTCGCCAATCCGACCCCCGTTCTCCTCCCCACATCCTGAATCCCCTTCCCCATTCTTCCTTCTCCTCCTACATCCATGGTCTTCTCTTCTCCTCCCGCCCCCTGCCCCCACCCAGTCTTCTCTCCACCTCCCCTTCAGCCTCTTTCCCAGCTACAGCTTTCTTGGCAGAACAATTTTCCATAATCACAGCCAAGGCATCTTCCCCAGGGGAGGACTGTGCTGGGAATGGAGGCTGCCTGGGTCCCCTGGGGCTGAACCCCCAGGGCAGGAGTGAAAGAGGGATGAGGTGAGCCGGTGACCCCCAGCTGGCCACATGGGTCCTCTCTTTGCAGAAGGAAACACTCAAAAGTGGCAGTAGAACAAACCTCAAGGCCTCTCACCCACACTCTTACTCCATCCCCCTCCTCAGGGGGCAAAGCCCAAAACTGTAGGGCAATACTTCAGACAGTCATCTGTGGGGCACCATGCCAGTTCTGATGGGGTTGGGGAGGGCACAGAGCCATTCTCCCTTCCCACAGCTCCTCCTCGTCTCTTAGCAGCTGTCATCTCATGTCAGAGCCAGTGTCAAAAGAGAGACGGGGGATGGGGAGCAATAGGGAAGGGAACATACATTCAGCATTCATTTAACAACTATTTATTGACACCCTATCATATGCCAAACCCTGTGTCAAGCACTTGTGAGACAAGGAAGTGATATTTATTCAGCACCTACTATGGGTCAGAACCTAAGCTAGACACAAAAAATATGAGGAAATAATGATTATCACTCTCCACATAAGTGCCAGCATCAGGAAAGGCAAGTCATATTCATTATCACATTTATCCTCACAACAATCTTATGAGATAAGGGTTCTTTTCTTGTCTTTCAGATGAGGAAACTCTATTCAAACATTAAGGAGTCTTGCTGGAATTCAAATGGACATCTGCTTAACTCCATTACTTAAGGTCACTCCACCCAAGGACTGGCTTTTCTTCAGAACACTTACACCACTCTAGGAAAGGAAAAGGAGGAAAGGGAAAGGAGGGTACCCTGAGCACAAAAGAATCTAGATGGCAGGGCTCTGCAAACAAATATCAGCCTTCGGAATACTCAGCAATGACCCCAACCTCCAAACACAGGGGGCCATCTCTTGGAAATCTGGGCTGTCTTATTCATCTTTGTGTTTAACCGATAGGAAGTGTCAAGATGAGCTGGGGGCCGGGCGCGGTGGCGCACACCTGTAATCCCAGCGCTTTGGGAGGCTGAGACAGGAGAATCGTGAGTTCAAAGCCAGCAACTGCGAGGCATAAGTAACTCAGTGAGACTCTGTCTCTAAATAAATCCCAAAACAGGGCTGGGGATGTGGCTCAGTGGTCAAATAACCCTGAGTTCAATTCCCGGTGCCAAAAAAAAAAAAAAAATGAGCTTGGGATATAGCTCAGTGGTAGAGTGTTTGCCTGGCATGCCCAAAGTCCTAGGTTCAATCCCTGGTACCACAAAGTAGACTTACAGAGACACTCAGTACCTCAGCTGGTCAGGACATAGCTAAGCACCCAGAGAAGTGTTTCATGCTTACATCTCCCCTAGAAGTTAGGAGTAGGGAGGAAAGGAAGGGCCTCTGTGGAGAAAGGAAAGTAAGTGCATAGACAAGCCCAACCATGCTCTTGATAGAAGAGAAATCAGCCAGTTCTTCCTGGAACAAGAGCACCCACACATGGCCTCCTCAGCCCCTCCACTTCAACCCCAGCCACACCTTCCTGGCTCCATCCCACGAGTCCCAGCAGCTCAGGCCCCAGACAGAAGAGTATCCACAGCTGTACCCATCACAGAAAGGGAAAAAGGATTGGCAGCTGGAGGCAGAGGGACCCCTGGGGGCCCAGCTAAGTGCAAAAGAAGGAATAGCCCAATACCCCTGCACTTCTCAATTCTCCACACATGTGGGGGCTCCAGCCCAAGCCTGGCCCCTCTTTGACCCCTTTCAATCTGGGTGGCCTGCTGGGAAGGCGGCTTGATCTGGCAGGCTGGCTCAGCCAAGGGGGCCTCAAGCTAAGCCTTTGGATTCAGGATCCCTGTAAGGCACTAAAACTGTTTTCTAGCTCTGTGGATCACAGTACAAGAATAGCAGAACTACAAACACTTTCATAGTACCCACTACAGGCTGCGCACTATTCTAAGCATTTTATATATGTTAAGAACGCTTAGCCGGGCACGGTGGCGCATGCCTGTAATCCCAGCACTTAGGGAGGCTAAGACTGAAGAATCGCAGAGTTCAAAGCCAGTCTCAGCGATAGCGAGGCACTAAGCAACTCAGTGAGACCCTGTCTCTACATAAAACATAAAATAGGGCTGGGATGTGGCTCAGTGGTCAAGTGCCCCTGAGTTCAATCCCTGGTACCAAAAAACAAAAAAACCTCTTAATCCCCAAACAGCCCTATGTGGTAGCAAAATTGTTTATCTCCATTTTACAGTTGATGGAAATTACCACAGAGCAAAATAAAAAGTTAGAACTCAAACTCTCATCTGGAGCCTTTCCATCAGCCCTTAAAACTAAAAGCTAGGGACTGAGCAAGGTACCTAGCTTCAGTGCCACCAAGCAGCAGAGCGCCCCCTGCTGGAAAAAAAGACAAGGTTAGACAGTCAGACCCCTCTGCAAATGCCCCCCAGCTTGGCTCTGGGAGACAGAATCAGGAGCCACATTCAGAGAAGAGGGGGAAATGACAAGAGACTAAGCTATTAAAATAACCTAGAATTTGCCTGGAAATAGCTCATAGAGTTCGGCATGTCCTAAAAAGGCCTCCAGCCCTGGAACTCTGGCAGATGGGGGAAAGAGAAGGGGGGGAAGGAATGAGACAGACATGAGAGAGGAAGGGATGGTAGCCTGAAGAAAAGGTGAAGTCAGTTCCTTTCTACATCCCAAAGTTTTAGGGGCCACTGACCCTGCTCCCAGATGACAGTGATAATGGAACAAGAAAGATTAGAGCTAGCCCCCACCTCCAGTAGCTAAGGAGAAATAAGCTCTTATCCCTGCCCTCTACCCTCAGGGCAAAAATAGGAAGGGGCCAGTCCCAGTGGACAGCATTGATCCCAGTAATGGACACTTAATGGGTCTTACGCACTGGCTGAAGAAAGAGAAGCCCCCCTGGCAGGATGGGGGTGGGAAGCTTTCTTCCCCTTCTTGTCTCTTTTTACATGTAGCAAGAGCCAAGAGCACAGGAAGCAAGCCCCATCTCCCAGCGGTCCTGAATTGATGAGAAGAGAACTAGAACTGTCCTCTGCCCCTCACTCCTCCCCTTTTGAAATTTTTGGAGTTGGAAATTTCCTAAGGGGGAGGAAAAGGAGCAGCCTGGCCAGCATCCTTCCTGGATCTCTCTCACTGCTGCTGCTGCTGTTGCTGCTGCTGCCACCGCCACCACCACCACTACTACTTTGGAGACTGTTTTCTGCCACTCTGTCACCAAACCACCACTGCAGGTTGCCAGGCCCTCCCAGTCTCCCAATCTTTCTGTCGCCTTAAGCCACAGAAGTGGCAGCTGCTTTCTCCTGGCCTTCCAGTGTCCTGCAGCCCTCACTCCATCCCACAGCAATGTTCTGGCAGGAAGTTATTTCTGGAGTCTTACCCTCTATCCCTCCCATGGCACCCTCATTCTCTCTGTCCTTTCCCTTTCCTTCTGCTCTGGGTAGAGACAGAATGATCAGTCTCCCTTTCATGGGGGAATTTGGCCCTCTAAAGGAGGAGAGCCAGAGACCCAGGAGCTGGAACAAGGGTGCAAATTAAGGGAAAGGGCAGAAGGAGATGGTTCCCTGCCAAGACAAGAGCCTTGTTCTCCAACTCATCCCCAAAGCAAGATTCTGGGTCTCAGGACCTGGGTGGGGTAGGCTCTAGACCCAAGACAGATGAGGCCAGTCTCCAGGTTGGGGTGTGGGATGTCTCTGAGCAGCGTAGGTCTTGGTAGAGTTTGAAGACAGAGGTGACTGGAGAGGTGGGGGAGGGGTGATGGGTGGCTTGGGCCTGGGGACTCTGGGTGGGGGCGGTGACTCACCAACTCTGGGGTCGGGGCTGCAACTGCCGATGCAGGGCCACAGAGAAACCGAAGAGGCTGCCTGGCTCTCCTTCTTTGCGCAGAGCGCCCATCACATCCAGATTGAAGGCGACAGCCCGTGGAAAAAGCAGTTCAGCCAACAATGAAACAAGAAAGTAGCAAATCCCGGAGGCCCCCCAAGAATCGCAGCTCCGAGTCCCGGCCATGGCACGAATCTCGTGAGCGCTCCCCAACAGCGCAAACAACAAACAGTGCAAAGAAAAAACAGGTCTCCCCGGGCTTGTCTCCAGTTTCCGAAGTCTAGCTGGTCTTTCAGGGGTCTTCCAATCTTTTGCCCCGCCACCCCTCCCTCTCCCGCCACTCCGCAGCACCAGCACCGGCTAGGACAACTACAGCGGCCGCAGCTCCGCAGTCCACTCGGGCTCCCGCCTCCTCTTCCAGGGGCGACGCCCAAGTCCCGCCCTCGGCCCCGCCCCCTCTCTTCCGCGGCAGGTGGAGACTACAGCATGTCTCCAAGAGATGCTCAGACCTTCCGTGGGAACTGGCCTTGTTCTCAACCCCTAGCCCAACACCAGCTCCGCCCCATCCCAATGCTGCCCTCTCTTCCCTGTTCCCCCGCATCCCTACCCTAAAGAGGCAGAGACGGCCCCTAGAAATGGGGAGGGAGAAAGAAGTACAAATAGGAGCAGAAGAGAGAGTAAGAGAGAAGTGGGATAAGACTGAAAGACAACCTGCGAGGAGAGCTATACAGATAAAAAGAGAGGAGAGGAAGGGGAGAGATTCTGAGGGTATGGTCCCTTAGCGATCCCGTCTCCCCACTGTCTCACAGAGCATCCCTTAGACTGCTGGAAAGTCACTGCCCACACCCCAGAGACTGGAAATGACAGAGGCAATGCTAACCACATTATCAGCATTCTCTCTTCTTTTTTCTTCTTTTCTTTTGATACTGGGGATTGAACTGGGGTGGGGGGAGCCTTAATCACGGAGCCACAGCCACAGCCCTTTTTATTTTATTTTTATTTTGAGACAGGCTCTCACTAAGTTATTTGTTTAGCGCCTCACTGAATTGCTGAGGCTGGCTTTCACCTTGTGATTTCTCCTGCCTCAGCCTCCAGAGTCGTTGGGATTACAGGTCTGCACCACCACGCCAGGCACATTACCAGCGTTCAAGGGAACAGCGTTCAAGGGAAAAAGGCCGACGCAAGGAGTACAGAGAACAACTCCGGAGCTATGGGGAGGGTAACAGATAGAGAAATAGAGAAATAGAGAAAGAAAAAGAACACAGAAGGAAAAAGAAGAGCAATACTTATATCAACAAAGGAATGGAGGGGGGAGGACAAGAAAAAGCCTGAGGGTAATATATGAAGAGCAAATTAAGCTGGTAGTAGGAGAGGGGGGGTGTCAAAGAACGGCAGGAATGAGAGAACCTGGACCCAAAAGACTGAAGGATGGAAAGGGTATCTCACTACCAGACTTCCCAGGACTGTACACTTCCCATGCATCAAAGGGGAAGGAGACTGGAGGACCAGAGTTCTGGGCTGGCTCAGGCAGGAGCTGGCAGGGGCAGCAGAGGAATCTCCACAGGGACCTAATAGCCTGTCCCTCTTCCTCTCCCTTCCCCCCAGGCTGGGACAGAAGCAAAGGGTGGGGACATTTTCCAACTTTCTGCTATTTATAACTCCAATCCAGAAATGGGGCCAGGAGAAAAGATAGGAAATATTTTGGCAAAACCAGAACTTTGCAGGCTCCTACATTCCCTACCCACTTTCCTTTCTTACTGGATCTTGGTCATATGTATATTCAACTGTCCATTGTCCCCCCACCCACCCACTCTCTCTCTCTGTTTTTGTCTGTCACAAATTCTGTTTGCCTCCCCTCTTGTCTCTGTCACACTTGGAATCTTTCTCAGATTATTTCTCAATGTCACTAATGTCTCTGCCCTTCAATTGCTCTCATATTCATATGATTCTCTCCTTTCCTCAAAGCTCCAATATGTATCCTACCTACCGCCTCTTTCAATGTCCCCTTTGTCTCGCTTATTTCTTTGTTCAGAATCATACTTTTTGGTAGAAAAAAAAAAAAAGGTGAGCTCTCAGTCCGCTGGCCCTGGGACAATCCTTGCACCAGGTAAATTAAAGTATGTTTGATGATTTGGTCCTCTGTTTTTGTAATACTTCACCTGTGAACATCCTCTACAGGAAAGTAGTTCACCTCTAAACAAGTGCTATGAAGAAAATACATGTGCTGACCAGGATTCTACTTTCATTATCCCCCAGATATGCCCTCTCCTTCTTTTTTTTCTCAGATCCCCAGACAGTAGAGAGGAGCTGGTAAGAGAATGCAGAATAGCAAAATCAGGATAGAACCCAGTACTTCTAACTCCCAGTTCAGACCTCCAACTCAGGCCATAAAACCTTTAGAATCCCAACCGCCTTCCTCTCTGCACCTGCTGCTTCTGCCTGACTCTGTTTCCACTCCCCTGGCTTCTGATAAATCTAAGGGTGAAATCAAATGCCAAGAATCTGTGTCTGACCTCCTCTGCCCAAATATTTGAGAAGTCACCTCACACACCACAGGAGGAAGAAGCAGAACAGAGATTGGCCACCCAAAATTAGCCTGTCTATAAATAGTGGGGCCAGGGAGAGCTGTTAACTCAAAAGAACACTAGACCCGCCTAGTAAATTTATACAAGTAGTTTTTCCCTAAAGCAGAATTGAGACCATAATGTTGAAATGGAGCATAATCAGGATACAGAGCTCATTTCCATAAAGGAGATCCCTTATGCTCTCCTGTTATCCCTTTATAATGGACCCACCCCTTCCATCTTTGGAAACCACTAATATGTTCTTCATCTCTATAGTTTTGTCATTTGAAAATGTTATATGAGTGGAATAATGCAGTATCAGTATTGTAGGGGGGTTGTTTTTTGTTGGTTGGAAGGCTGAGGATTGAACCTAGGGTCTTATGCCTTGTGCATGATAGACAGGGGCTGTATCACTGAGCTACATCCCCAACTCAAGCAATGGTTTTTAATTCAATTCTCAATACAATATTATGTTCCACTTCAACATTCTGGTCTCAATGCTGCTTTAGGAGAAATCTCCTTATCTACTTGGGGTTGAGCTGAATCTATATATGTGATAAAGCTGCATAGTACTACATACACACAAATGAATGCATGTGTGAATGGTGAAAATTGAATAAGGCCTGTGGCCTAGTTAAAAATTCTGTATCAATGTCAAATTCCTGGTTTTGATATTGTACTACCAGTTATATATGATGTCACCATTAGGGGAAACTAAATGAAGGGTACACATTATTTTTGAAACTTCCTCTGAGTCTAAAATTATTTCAAAATTCTTTTAAAATTGAGAAATGTCCAGATCCAGCAAATACTCTGGCCTTTGAGTGGAAAATAAGGCTTTCTCCATTCCCTTTCCCCTCCCTTCCTTCCCCTCCATCGGAGATCCCTGTATTTCAGCTCCCCAGATCACACTTTTCCCGGCCATTATCTCTAATTTACAAACACACACTTCCAGAACACACTTCCAGGGTTAACTTCTCCCTCCACCTCATTTGGCAACAAAGGCTTGAAGCATAGGTCCCAGGATCAGGCTTTCCCTTCCCAGAATACACAACATGAAGACTTTCTCACCCCACCCACCTCTCCAGCACTGGAATCCTCCTGCCTGCCTCTGAATGCTGGCTGTAGCCAAAGCTTGAACTCTGGGAGTGGTTGTGAGAGAAAGAACATAAATGTGATTGAGGGGAGTCTATGGGGAAATGGCTTGACCACTCTGGCCTTTGAGGATCTAAGAAATACTCTAGCATCTTGAGGGGAGGTCTGGAAGGTCACTGCCCACAGGGAGCCATTTAGACCATCTTGAGGGCCCCTTTTCTTTGAGCCCTGGCTTCAGGCCAACATTTGGAACTTGGCCACACCAACAACAGCCCCCTCACTTGAAGCCCAGCCAGATTTCCCAATATGCAACACTTCTCCACTTCCTCCATGGTCTCCCTCAGTCCTCACCCAACCCCTAACAACTCAGCAACTTCCAGCCCTAGTGCTTTCCCAGTCAAAGAGTCTAGAGTTTGCTAATTAAAACTAATTCCAAATTGGGCATGGTGGTGCATGCCTATAATCCTAGAGGCCCCAGAGGCTGAGGCAGGAGGATCACAAATTCAAAGCCAGCCTCAGCAACTTAGCGAGGGCCTAAGCAACTCAGTGAGACCTTGTCTCTAAATAAAATACAAAAAAGGGATGGGGATATAGCTCAGTGGTTGAGTGCCCCTGAGTTCAATCCCTGGTACAAAAAGAAAAAAACTGGGCTGGGGATATATCTCAGTTGATAGAGTGCTTGCCTCGCACGCACGAGGCCCTGAGTTCAATCTCCAACACCACACACACACAAAAAAAATCTGATTCTAAGAGATATCTCCAAGGAACTGGGAAATTGGTGGAAAAATGACCTTGGAGTTGCATTCAGTCCATTTAAGGGAAAAGAATCTGGGTACATGAGTGTAGGGAGAGGTAGAGTTTCAAATTTCAAGAGTCAGTCTCTGAATATGCAAGCAACTTGTATCCATCTCTACCACAGGCAGGTGGATCAGAGCTTCACCTACAGCAGCAACTGAGGTTAGACAGTGAACAAGGACCTGGGAAAAAAAGAGATGGAGGATTACCTGGAGAGATCAGATGAGGTCACCAGATAAAGGTACCCTATGTCCACTATCCAACTCTAGGGCGAAATAACAGCCAGTGTACAGGAGAGGTAGGCAGGGCTAAAGTCTGCAGAATCCATGCAGTCTCTACTCTGATTGTGAAAATGTTGGGAGGTATGCCAAGAGGGGTGAGGGTAATAGAGAATAGGCCCAACCCTCTCCCTGAATCAGCCTTATCTTTTCTCAGATTCATCTCTGAAGCCCCCAAAACCAACCCCCCTCAGTCCTCACCCTCTGTTTCACTTATAGCATGTCACCATCTCTGGCACCCCTGAAAACCCATGTCCTTCCCTCCCAAGTCCCCCAACTTGAAGTGAAACACCAAGCACCTTCCAAACTGCCTCTATTTTGCTTGCTCACTGCAGTTGGAAGCAGGAGCCAGAGGAGGGAGGACTGGGCCAGGATGCCCTGTGATGCTCTCATTCTTCCCGCTTCTATTGATCAGCCCTTCTCTGGAGCACAGCCTCTTCCCAAAAGCTCCTCCCCGGCCAGGATTCCCTCCAGCTCATGCCCAACAAGCTAGAGGGGCATGGTGAACAGACAGGGAGTGTCCTTTAGAAGTGCACTTGGGCCTCTCCTCCTGGGGTCTCTCCCATGAATTATGCAGTATAGAATGGTTACATTCAGGCTCTGGAGCCAAGAGCCTGAATTGGTATCCTAGCCCTAGCACTGACGAGCTTTATTACTTAGATACTCCATACCTCAGATTTTTCCTCTGCAAATTGGAGATGACAATAATATTTCACAGGATTATTCTAGGGGTTAAACATGTAAAGTGCTTAACCTCTTGTAAGTACTCAGGAAATGTTGAGGAAATGTTTGTAGTATACAAATGAGTACACAGACACAAAGTATCCAATATTTTTACTTAGATCTTTTTTAGGGGGGGCAGTGCTAGCAATGGAACCCAGGGTGTCCCGCATTCCAGGCAAACTACCATTGAGCAACACCCCAACCACTATTTAAAGTTTTTATTTTGGCACTTAATGTTCTGCTTTATGCTGCCACTTAACCATTTCATGTGCTTTTCCTCACTTACCATTTGATGGTTGTACATCCCTCAGGATTTAGGGTACTATTCTGTATATAGCTGAATCAACCAACCAATCAGTAATTTTTAACTCTTATTTGGAAAAGTCAAAAAAATGTTTTATTCCAACTCAACCAGTACCCATTTATCCTCCCCCAATAGTAGATATAATGAAATAAATTTTAATTATGCTACTGAATCATAAA
>PVHX01014852.1:24023-48917 GCA_004024805.1 Geosciurus inauris
AGACAGGAGAATCACGAGTTCAAAGCCAGCCTCAGCAAGGGCAAGATGGTAAGAAACTCAGTGAGACCCTGTCTCTACATAAAACACAAAACAGGGCTGGGGATGTGGCTCAGTGGTCGAACGCCCCTGAGTTCAATCTCCAGTACCAAAAAAAAAAAAAAAAGTTGGAAAGTCTTAGATATGGTTTAGCCCAGTGATTCTAAATACTGAGTGCACATTAGAATTACTCAAACAGGGCTGGGATTGTAGCTCAGCAGTACAGCGCTTGCCTCGCATGCGTGAGGCCCTGGGTTCGATCCTCGGCACCACATACAAAGCAATAAAATAAAGACATTGTGTCCATCAACAACTAAAAAAAATTTTTTAAAAAATTACTCAAACAGCCTTATATAACACACTAATATCTGGGCTTCTCCTCTCAGGAAATCTAATAAACTTGAGAGAAAGGAATTTTTTTCTTTTTCTTTTTCTTTTTTTTTTTTTTTTTTTGGTACCAGAAATTGAATTCAGGGGTACCTGACCACTGAGCCACATCCCCAGCCCTATTTTGTGTTTTATTTAGAGACAGGTTCTCACTGAGTTGTTTAGCGCCTCGCTGTTGCTGAGACTGGCTTTGTAATCGCGATTCTCCAGTCTCAGCCTCCCAAAATGCTGGGATTACAGGCGTGGGCCACCACGCCTGGCGAGATCAAGGAATTTTTAAAAGCTTCCCCATGGACCTCCACAGTGGCGCACATCTATAATCCCAGTTACTCTGAAGGCTGAGGCAGAAGGATAACCAAGTTTGAGGCCAGTCTCAGCAACTAAGCAAGATTCTTTTTTTTTTCTTCTTCTTCTTTTTTTTTTTTTAAGAAGCTGGGATGTAAATCAGTGGTAGAGCGCCCCTGGGTTCCATACCAAGTATCCAAAAATAAATAAATAAATAATTGAAAGCTGCCATGTGATTCTAGTGTTTAGTCAGAGTTGAGACTCACCGATTTAATACAATCCCCCTATTTTACTAAAAAGAAAGCTAAAATCCAGAGTGGGTAAGCAAACTGCTCGAAGTCACTCAGCATGTTAAGATGCACCAAGAGCTGGGTGCCAAGACTTAGAAGGCTGAGGCAGTAGAATGGCAAATTCAAGACTAGCCAGGCAACAAAGCAAGACCTCCATCTCTAAATAAGTTTCTTTTTTTTAAAGAAAGGAAAAAAAGAAAAAGATACACCAAGAGTCATTGTAGCAACGGCAATATATTGATGATGTTTATAATTTTTCTTGTTGGAGTTAATCCTGGAAACATTCTTCTACAGTTCAGAGAGGCGTTGTATAATTTACCTTTTACTTTGGCCGCAGCACTTGTGCTAAGACCAAAATGGGTTCGCATTCCCTGACCACAAAAGGACAGAGATGGAATTGTACATTCACCACACAGAGTCCGCCAAGTTAGCAAACCTCCCTAGAAGGCCTCTTGAAGTGTATAAAATGCTTCTCCACAATGATCACCCAGAGCTGTGGGACTTCGGCAGAGTGGTGAGAAGAGAAAAGCTAGGAAGAGAGGAAAGCGTTCTCTTTTTAGAATTGAGGGAGTTGGGAATCATCTGAAAACTGGCCTGTACTGCCAGGAGGTAAGGCAAGGGAACGAAAAGAATTTCAATGAGTCCTAGGAGCCTCTGCTGCTCCAACAACCGAACCGTGATGGACTGCCTGGCAACGCCCGAGAGCCAAGGGAGATGTTAAAAACTGGCTCTGCCATGTGGGTACTAAAGAAAACTCCTTCCACTCACCAGAGTGAGCTCCTAATAAAGAAAAGAGCTCACCGGCAGTGCCAATCCTCTAGGGTTGGAATCGTCAAGGTCTTCACTAACCAACCACCCTACATCTCTAAAAGAGGGCCGTCCCCGACCTCACGTGACATTGCGGTCACGTGACACCGACCCCGCGGGAATCGAGGTAGATCTCAGCTCCGGCAGCAGGAGCGGGGCCGGCGTGCCCAACCCCAGCCCCGTCGCGACCATGCTGTCCCGCCTGCTCAAAGAACACCAGGCCAAGCAGAATGAGCGCAAGGAGCTGCAGGGTGAGCCTAACATCCTATCGGCCTTTTCCTCCCCGGCCGCGGCCTAGTTTCAGAGGCCTAGACCTCTAGTACCAGCCTAGATCCAGGAAAGGGCTAGGGCTGACGGGCAACGGGTGCGGAGGAGAATTAAGGGACGGCTTTTTTGGAATTTCGTTCCTGGGCCAACAGGCTCCGGTCCGTTTGGCAACTTTCCATTCTCCTCGGCAACGCCCCCAGTCTCCGCCTAGGCGTCCTCCTAGCCCGGCCCCTTGCTCAGGGACGCCTTGCCATTGGTCCGGGGAGCCTCTCATCCTGGAAGTGGGAAGGAACCTCCCAGAGACTGGACTGTAAGAGGCCCGAAACCACCCAGGAGATAGAGGGCCGCTTTTCCTGAATCTAGACTGGGAATCCTGGAGTTACAGATTCTTTAGCCGAGACAGTGGAAAAAGAAAGCCTGGTAGTCAGGAGTTCTGGGCGCTGGAACTGACTCGGCGTCCCTGAGTGCATCCCTTCTCCTCTCAGGGTATCATTTTTCTCATCTATAAAATTAAATGAGATTGCTTTGTTTTGCAAGATCCTTTTCAGCTAGAGCATTGCCAGATTAGTTAGATGTTCTGGACAGGAACTCGAAGAATAGTAATGGGTGGGTAAGGAACTTTTGGCACCACCCCTCAAAAACCAAGTCTCCAATCTCTTTTCCCCCACCCCCAGAGAAGAGGAGGCGCGAGGCTATCACTGCAGCGACCTGCCTGACAGAAGCTTTGGTGGATCACCTCAATGTGGGGTATGAACCTCTTCCCATCAACACCACCCACTCAAGTCAGGCACTAACAAGGTGTCTGTCCCTCAGGCTGCTCTTAAAGGGTTAGGATGTCCCATTTGTTCCGCTATGCTACCCTAGCCTCCCAGTTTAACTTTGTGGAGAGAGACTGGAGTCAGCTCTGACCACTAGCACTGGCTGAAGGAGGAGCAGCTGCAGTGGTTGGAGAGGCAGCCAGATTTCCCCCTCCTCACATTAACTTGCCTGGCACTTACAACTTGATGCCATATCTGCCCACATCCCTTTGCCCTTCCAAGCCCAGCTGTCACTTTTGCCGGAGAGAGAACACCCTCCTTCACCACAGCTTACCACCCTCTTCTTTTCCACCTCCCACCCTCTGGCAAGCCTGAGCAACAGCTGGCAGGAAAGAGATGGCACAGCTGGTGGGGGTGAAGGTGGAACCTATGCCAGGAGCTAGGGCAGAGCCAGGCTGTCTCTTACCCTCCTTCTGAGTCTCCAGAGATGACCCCCTGCCCCAGCCCTAAATGAGAGTGACAATAATTGCCAAAGACTCAGGAAGGAACAAAGAAAACTGTCTCGACCCTGAGTGACCCAGAGGAGTTCAGAAGTTTTGATTTGATCCTCTGTTGGAAGAAAGGAGGCAGTATGGTGCCTTCCACCCCACGGCAAGTAAAAAGCTTGGCTGTGAATCCAGAGACTGAGTCATCCTAGGGAGTCATGCAGGAGCTGGGGTCATCTTCATTACTCATCTGGGGGGAGATGAGGGGAAAGGAAGGCTGTGGCTATGGTTGGGACCTCTAATCTCCCTTCCCTCCAGGCAGCTCTCTTCACTCAGTGCTGTTTCCCTCCCACATTGGCGCCTCCTGGGCTGTGCTGGGCCACCATTTGTGCAGTTGGCCCAGGATTTTCTCTCTCTTCTTCTCTTTGCTAGAGGCCACCCCACTTTCAGCTGGGAGGGCAACTAAGCCAAAGCCAGATTAGAAAGGGTTTTGTGTTGCTGCCCACGGCTCCTCTTATTCCCCAGAAAGGAAAACAAAGACTCAGTCTATCTCAGCCCTTGTCAGGTGTCCTGCCCACTCTCTTGACCCCCCCATTCCTTGTCTCCTTCAGCCCCCACACATTCCAGTGGGTGGGGGCACCGGATGTGGACTTTCCTGGCTGACCTAGAGCTTTGGATAAGGGGGTGAAAGATTAATTGGCCAATAAGGAAGGGTGAATAATCATTGCAGGGGAGGGGGAAGCAAAAAACATTGTTAAAGGATTGGGGACACCAACCTAGTAGTAGCAATGTTAACTGCAGCCAGCACCTTGATTGAGGAGAAGAGAAAATGATTGCCTGAAGCAGAAGGAAGGCAGTGTGTGTGTTTTCTCTCATCTGTGTGGGCAAAAGAAGAGTTAGGAAAGAGAGCCAAGAAGAAACCCCTGGATATCCTCTCCTTGACCCAGGGCTTCTGAGGAGGGGTGTCTGCTCTCCCATCCCACCCCAGATTCAGGGAGGGGCCCAATTCCATTCCCAGCTTCTTGCACAGATCCCTCCACTTCCAGTCATTGCCAGGTGTGTCCCTGCTGCTAGATCTTCCCAGTATCGTCACACCCCCATTTCCCTCAGGGATGTGCCCCCCAGGTTAACCCTCCCTTCCCCTACCCAGCTGCGGGAACTCCTTTGGGGAATAGGAGATGGTATGTTTCTAGTCAGCTCCCAACTTGGCTTTCCTGGAAATCCTGGGAGTGGAGTAAAGAGCTGGCTCCATTTGCATGTAGTCATTTCCATCACCTATATGAAGAGCCAGATCTTAAGATTTTCACCAGCCCTAGCTCCTAACTGGCCTCCCAGCGAGAGTGGAATACTAGTCCTGGAGACCCCCGCGTGAGCTGGGTGAGCTCTCCTCCCTCTGTCAACCCGCAGTGTAGCCCAGGCCTACATGAACCAGAGAAAGCTGGATCACGAGGTGAAGACCCTTCAGGTCCAGGCCGCCCAATTTGCCAAGCAGACAGGCCAGTGGATCGGGATGGTGGAGAACTTCAACCAAGCACTAAAGGTGGGCCACACTCCCCATGTCACAACCCTATCAGAACCCCCAGTGGCTGCCTCCAGTCTGGTTACCTCAGGCCTTGAGTTAAGGGGGAAGTGGGTATTGTCCCAGATATTTCATCTATGGCCCCAGTGTCAGAGAAGCTAGAGAAAGAAAGACAAGCAGGGGCGGGTGGGTGGAAGTAGCTCATTAGTAGAGTGCCAATCCCTAGACTGGAAAAAAAAAAAAAAAGAAGAGGAAAAGAAAAATTGCTCAGCTGAGCACAGTGGCACACACTTGTAATCCCAGCAGCTCAGGAGGCTAAGGCAGGAGGATGGAGGGTTCAAAGCCTGTCTCAGCAACTTAATGAGGCCCTAAGCAAGTCAGCAAGACCCTGTCTCTAAGTAACATATAAAAAAGGGGCTGGGAGCCAGGTGCTGTGGCATACGCCTGTAATCCCAGTACTTCTTGGGAGGCTGAGAGAGGAGAATCACGAGTTCAAAGCCAGCCTCAGCAACGGCAAGGCGCTAAGCAACTCAGTGAGACCCTGTCTCTAAATGAAACACAAAATAGGGCTGGGGAGGTGGCTCAGTGGTCAAGTGCCCCTGAATTCAATCCCCGGTACCAAAAACAAAAAGGGGTGGGGGGCTGGGGATAAGGTTCAGTGGCCCCTGGATTCAGTCCTCAGTACCAAAAAGAAAAAGTACTCAGAACATGCCCAGCTCTGTGAAGTGCACCTGTAGTCCTAGCTACTCAAAAGGGTTGAGGCAGGAGGATCATTTGATTCCAGGAGTTCAAGGCCAACCTGGACAAAAGAAAAAAAAGAGTAATCCCAGCACTTTGGGAGGCTGAGACAGGAGAATCGCGAGTTCAAAGCCAGCCTCAGCAATGGTGAGGCGCTAAGCAACTCAGTGAGACCCTGTCTCTACATAAAAAATAGGGCTGGGGATGTGGCTCAGTGGTCGAGTACCCCTGAGTTCAATCCCCAGTACCAAAGAAACGAAAGAAAGAAGAGAGCTAAGTACAGTGACACATGGCTGTAATCCCAGCTACTTGTGAGGCTGAGGCAAAAGAATCACAAGTTCTAGGCCAGCCTCAGCAATTTAGTGAGACCCTGTCTCACGATTTAAAGTTCTTTTAAAAGGTGTGGGGGTGTGGCTCAGTTGTAGAGCGTTCCTGGGTTCAATCTACTGCCCAAAACAACAGAAATAAAAGCCGTTAGTAGATCCAAGTAAAGACCTTTCCAGAAGACGAATGAAAACTGGGAACCACACTGGGAACCACTCTACCCACCCTACCCACCCTGATTCCTGGACTCCATCCCTCCTCTTCATCCTTCCCAGGAAATCGGGGATGTGGAGAACTGGGCTCGGAGCATCGAACTGGATATGCGCACAATTGCCACTGCACTGGAATATGTCTACAAAGGGCAGCTGCAGTCTGCCCCCTCCTAGCCCCTCTTCCCTCTCCCTCTACCCCACCCCTCATGCCTCACCCACAGGGGCAGGAGGGAGATTGACAGGTAACTGATGAATAAAACTCAAGTGTCCATTTCTATGTGGTGTGTGTCAAGGAACTACTAGCTTCAGTGTGAGGATGGAAGTAGAAGATTCAGAGGTTTCCCTGGGGGAGAGGTGCCTTTCCAGTAGAGGGTGGAACTAGCTTCCTCTTTGCTATCCCAATTCTCTTTAACTCCTCAGGCCTCATGAGGTGCCTCTTGGGTAAGCAAGGGTGGAAGGGTGGAAGTTTCCCACACCTCTAGAGGGAAGGTCCTGGTGATTCTTTTCCCATGCTCCCTAATTCCAGACTTCAGTTTCCTGCAGAGGAGAAATAAGACAAGGAGCAGGCCTAGTCCCCAGCTCTGGCTTTCTGCCTTTCCACGTGCTCAGGGCCTCTCCCAGGCTGGCGCTAAGCAGTGTCATGAGTCTGGACCAGGTGGGAGATTAATTCTTGGGGGCACTTCAGGACAGAGAAGGGAGAGGAATGACAGGTTCAGGGCCACCAACAGAGAAGAGCAGCTGCTATCCTTGACAGCTTCTTCCTCCCGGGAGATCATGGCATAAATGACCAGGGACCCAGGCTGAGAAAGACAGCCCAGGAAGTGGCCTGGGCAAATCTGGCTTCTGCCAAGCCCTAGCTTCAGTCAGACAGGCTCACTAGCTCCTCCTTCTCAGCCCTCCCCTTCCCCATCACACATACACTTAACACTCGTGAAGCCCAAGTCCTCCCACTCTGGACTTTGGACTTAGCTGCAGCTAGTTTGGGAGCCTGGGAAGACTGAAAGCAAAGTCTTTTAAACAGAAACAAAGAGAGCACCTTCACACGTTGTAATATCTGCCAGCTTTCCCCAGAGTAGGTAAGTGGGAAAGTGGGAATTGGGGGTGCTACAAGAAGACTAGGTATGTATTGATAACTCAGCTTTGTACATGCTTCCTCACACATCATCTCTGATCCTCCAGAATTCTGAGGGCCTAGTTGGTGGTAACCCAGCTTGCTAGATGAGAAAATAGGTTCAGAGATACAGAAAGATACCTACCATTACACAGCAAGTTTGGGGCCATCATGACTGAAATGCGGGGCTCTTGGCCCTATATGTGGTTCCAAAAAATAAGGCTCAGATTATACTTAGAGATTTCCAGTGCCCCTGGTTTAGTAGGAAAAAAGGTGTGAGAACAAACAATGTCCTTCTGCTCCCATGGGGCAGGTCTGTACACAGAACCTAGTTCATCTTTTTTTTTTTTTTTAATATTTTTTTAGTTGTTGATGAACACAATGTCTTTATTTTATTGTTTTATATGTGGTGCTAAGGATCGAACCCAGGGCCTCACGCATGCAAGGCAAGCGCTCTACCGCTGAGCCACAATCCCAGCCCCCCTAGTTCATCTTTTTAGTTAGCCACAAATATAAGGTCTGCCCACATCTTTGTTTTGCACAATAAGCCATACTTGGCCAATTATCTGCCAAGCAGATAATTTCTCAATCTCCTCAGACCAGACACTTCAGCTAAGGGGGATGTTAAGAGGCCTGGGCTTTGGGGCCAAAATAAAGAACAAGCCTTCCTGCCCAGCCTGGGCTGCCACCTGCAGGTCATTTGGGTCCAGCCATGTGGCTACTTCTGTTGCTGGGTGCCTTGCTCTGGGCAGTGCTGTGGTTTCTGAGGGACCGGCAGAGACTGCCTGCCAGCGATGCCTTCATCTTCATCACTGGCTGTGACTCAGGCTTCGGGCGCCTTCTGGCACTGCGACTGGACCAGAAGGGCTTCCAAGTCTTGGCCAGCTGCCTGACCCCCTCTGGGGCAGAGAACCTACAGCAGATGGCGTCCTCCCGCCTCCACACCACTCTACTGGATGTCACTGATCCCCAAAGTGTCCAGCAGGTAGCCAAATGGGTGGAGACACATGTTAGGGAAGCAGGTGAGTATGGTAGAGCCACCAGGAACATGGTATGGGGTGTTCCTGGTCCCCACAATGATCCCAAGAGTCACTTGCAAGGACTGTGGGAAGCTAGAGGGACTAGTGGGGAGGAACAATGTTCAGATCTTCCCATGAAGGAGAGGATGTGGAAGTGTCTCATTTCCCCCACTGCCCAACACACACAAAACCCATCTTGTCTCCCCACAGGGCTTTTTGGTCTGGTGAACAATGCTGGTGTGGCTGGTGTCATCGGACCCACACCATGGCTGACACGGGATGATTTCGATCGGGTGCTAAATGTGAACACACTGGGTCCCATCGGAGTCACCCTTGCCCTACTACCATTGCTGCAACAGGCCCAGGGCCGTGTGATCAACATCACCAGCGTCCTGGGTCGCCTGGCAGCCAATGGCGGGGGCTACTGTGTCTCCAAGTTTGGCCTGGAAGCCTTCTCTGACAGCCTGAGGTGAGGGGTGCAGGGCTCTGGGCTCCAAGCCAAAGGGGCAGCCCACTCAACATTCATGTTAGTGCCTGCTTGGCATTGATCTACAGAGATGATTAGGACAACACCATGGAAGGTTGACAAGGAGACAGGTTAGGGCTGGACTTTGTGGGTTCATAGCCCAGCTTTTTTGCAAGCTTTATGACCGTAGGTAGCTTACTATCTTTTTTTTGCTTTTTTGTTTTGTTTTGTTTTTTGTTTTGATACCAGGGATTGAACTCAGGGGCACTCGACCACTAAGCCACATCCCCAGCCCTATTTTGTGTTTTATGTAGAGACAGGGTCTCACTGAGCTGCTTAGCGCCTCACCGTTGCTAAGGCTGGCTTTGAACTTGCAATTCTCCTGTCTCAGCCTCCCAAAGTGCAGGGATTACAGGTGTGCGCCATTGCGCCCGGCTGGTAGGTTACCATCTTTACCCAGTCTTTCCTCACCTGTTAAATTAGGACAAGAAGACCTGCCTCATGGGTATTAGGAAAGAAATGAGGTACATGTAAGAACCCAACAATGCCTGGCACATAATAAATGCTCAAAAAAAGCCTGCTATCATTATCAGGAGTAAAGAAGCAGAACTACTACTAACAGCTATTTGAGTGAGCAGGTAGCTTTACATTACATTTTCTCATTTAATTCTCCCAACAATCCTATAAGGGTAGATATTAATACAAAACTTTGTGTAAGTACTGGGATCCCTACCCCCAGGTCCACTTGCCTCTGGAGTTTGGTCACTATGTTCTCCTGCCCCTCATCATTAAACAGTAATGTTCAAAAGTCCCACGGAAGCACAAAGGAGTCTTGATGAGGACAACAGGGAAGCAGCAGGGCCTGAATTTGGAGCAGAAGCCAAGTTGTACAAGCTGAGCCCACCTTCTGAGGAAGCTTGTCCTTACCACCATCACTCAGCAAATCATTTTAATGTTTACTTTTGTCCTTGTCCCCTAACCCTTAATTTTGCAGTTGGCATCATGTAACACATATTTTTTACTTAGATCTGTATGTCTGGGCAAGGGCAGTGGGATACACTGCCACTCTCCCCATTAGATTACATATCCCACACTCAGGACTCAATCCCGTGTTTTGGGAACTAGGAAATGGAGTTCCTTTAAATCAAAAATTGGCAAACAGCAATTCTCAAGCCAAATCTTGCCAATAATGGTTTTTGCATTTTTAAAGAGTTACATTGTAAATGGTCATATAACTACCTAATATCATTAGTTTTGTTTCTTGGCCTGCAGCACCTAAAATATTTGCTATCAGGCCCTTTAATAAAGTTTTCTGGTCCTTGCTTTAAATTATAGATAGGAAAAAAATAACCTCCCTCTGGGCAGGGGCATAGCTCAGTGATAAAGCACTGGACTAGCATACACGATGCCCTGGGTTTGACTACATCATACACAACACATCCCTCCCTTTACCCCACTAGCCCCTTGTCCCGGAAGAGCAGGGATCTCTCTATCAGAACTCATGTCCCTGGCCTATGATAACTTTCTATCTTAAGATTCCCCACCTATGTCCCTGAAAGTCACCCCCCCAATAGGGCAAGAACCCAGAAACCTCTCTACCCACACTCCAGGCGGGATGTGGCTTCTTTTGGGGTACGAGTCTCCATCGTGGAGCCTGGCTTCTTCAGAACCCCTGTGACCAGCCTGGAGAGTTTGGAGAACACGCTGCGGGCCTACTGGGCACGACTACCTCCCACCACACAGGCCCACTATGGGGAGGCCTTCCTCACGACATGTGAGTAGCTGGGCACATACAGGGGTACATGAATAGAAACGAGAGGGCCAAAAAGGCCAGACCCTCATCAGCTGGGAGGAGGAGGTGGGAGGGCTTATAAATGGAAGGCCCCAGTAAAGTGTCCAGGCCAGATAGAACCTGCCCTCTTCTCAAAATGGGGAAGGGACTGAAGATTCATCTCTATTGGGCAACAAGCCCAAGGATCTAGAAAATCGGGCCTAAGATTGGGGGGAGTGGGGAAGGGATGCTAACTGCAACCATTCACGGGGCTGCAGACCTGAAAGTGCAGCGACGCATCATGAACCTGATCTGTGACTCGGACCTAACCAAGGTGAGCAGATGTGTGGAGCATGCCCTGACTGCTCGTCACCCCCGAACCCGCTACAGCCCAGGCTGGGACGCCAAGCTGCTCTGGCTGCCTGCTTCCTACCTGCCAGCCAGCCTGGTGGATGCTGTGCTTGCCTGGGTCCTTCCCAAGCCTTCCCGGTCAGTCTACTGAATCCACCATTCCAACAACAAATTTTTTTTCAAGGGCAAGAACATTTATTTCTGTCCCCACTCTGGTAGTTCCTGGTGCCTGACACAAAATAGACACTGAATAAGTGTATATTGTTAAAAAATAAAAACAGTAGATGGGCAAAATGAAGGTGTCCAATGGGAGACTAACCCCATTTAAGTGCTAACTAACTACCCTAAGCTGTTTTATTGCCCAGTCTCTGGTCTGTTCAGTGCCTGCAAAACAGCTAGCACCCACTGGGGGGCATAAGGGAACTGCCTTGCATCTATAGGTGATATTTGAAGCTGCACAGGGAAGGGTGGCCACTAGAAGGCGCTTTCCTGGTGGTTTTCTACATAAAGTTACAATTTTGTATTTGTAGCAGGAATGTCCTTATCTATTTTTCCTGGGGGTGAAGAGTAGGTGATGAGGGTTCAGGGCCAGATTGGGTGGTTTTTATGGAAGGAAATACTCACTTAAATTCACCTACTGAGTGAAGAATGAGTGACACTGGCTACGTGGGTCTCAAATATCTTATCACCACTCGGAAAGGGACTAGAGGGGGAAGGACTTTGCTGGCCCTCAGAGGTGTACAGAAGGCCAGAGAGATGTACATGGTGGATCTGGACTGGGCTCTACTAAGTAGGACCTCTGTGGAAAATCCCTTTGGCTTATACAAGTATGAGATAGCTTCATGAATGTTCCAGTGTTAAGCCTGGGCACAGGAGTGGGAAGGCACTGGGCCACAGCCTCCTCTAGATTCCCACTTCTCCCACTCCCAGCCCAACCAACACCTTTAGCAAAATCCTCCTTTCCCAAACACTGCCCAACTCAGGCCTGCCTTTCCCAGAGTAAGTTTCCAGAGGACAGGAAACATGGAAAACAAGAGAAAATGGGTCAAGGTTCACTCTAAGACAAACTGAAACCATCTCTTTTTGGTCTGAAAAAATAATCCGTTTAATTGGAAAACCTGAAAGATTCTATTCCACTCCCCTAGAGGGGCTGAAGAGATCAGACCACCTACATTACTTCATATCCACTTCGGATACTCTTCACAAGGCAGCAGGCAAAGACAATTCCTAGGACCTAAAAGGAAAGAGAGAGAAGGGGGTAGAGAACATTCAGAAAGTCAAGCTACCTAGGACACACCCACAAGATCCCAAACACACCCAAAGCTCCCTACCCCACAAGCCAGTACCACTTGCTTAGCACCCTCCTCCCCATTTCCCCTGTCCCCACCCCAGAGGTCCCAGCCTGTGCCCAGGGCATCTCTCACCTCTACAAAAGCAATGCCCAGGGCTGCTGCAGCCACCAGCAGCACATTCTTCCTCAGCCAGATCCCAATCCTCTCCACACAGCCCTGCAGGGAGGTAGGTACACAAGGCAAAATACCATCAGAAACTTCCTACACACTTTCATTGGCCCCTGTTGTCTCTTCCCTAGCCCTCTGTCCTTTCCCCCACCCCTTGCATTCTCACAGCCCTCCCCACCCCTAACCCTGTTAACTGTCCCACCTCCTAAACATTTTCCAAGTCCATACTATCTCAATCTCCCCCTACCTGGGTATTGATTGTGTGCACATCAAAATCAATTCCACAGCGTGCAGTGACATTGATGCAGCAGGAGTCAGGGACTCGGTCCTTCCCCATACTGGGTATGTTCTCCCAATCTGTGTAGTTAGCAGCCCCACAGCAGTTAAACTGAGAGTGGAGAAATATGAGAGGAAATCTGCTAAGTGAATCACCATCTTCAGTATAGAGACAAGAATCCCCTTCCCCCATTACTCCTGTTTCAGCAGTCCCACTCACATCTTCCTGCATCTTGTCCAGGAATGAAGCTGTATCATTGTTTTTCGGGTAATTCTGCATCTGCTGCTGGAAGCTCTTATTAAACTCTGTTATGACCTTAGAGTAGAGAAGAGAGTTGTTGAGGGTAGAATTCAGGCAACTGGGTCCCACAGCAGCACAACACAGGGCTCTCCCATTATACCCTGTTTACCTTGTCTTTAAACACATAGCCAGCAATAGCCACAGCCACCTCCACTACCATGATGAGAGTCAGGAAGATGGCAAACTGCAAGAGCAAAGGACAGGAGTCAGGTTTGTACTCTGGATGAGAAAGACCTGCTCTGGCCCAGCCAGTCCCTGGAAAGCTCGAAGAGGTCCTCACCTTACCCACCCTAGTGAGCCCCAACCATAGAAATGCCTTTTGGCCCTCCCAGGTACCCATGCTGGTCCCACATCCCACTCACCGTGATCATAAGACAGTAGTTCTCCTTGCAAGCCCCACAGCAGCCCACAAAGGCCACCAGGAAGAGGAAGGCTCCCACTACAATGATGACCACAGGCAACAGAGTACCAGGAGTAGCCCCATGGGTTATGGTTTGACTCAGGACAATCTGGGCTGCTATACCCACAACGATCAATCCCACTGCACAGGCCTGAAGGTGAAGGCAAGTGAGAGTTAGGCCAGAATCACAATATAGCAGCACAGGGACACAGACCAGACCCAATCCAGGAGAGAGATTCTCACACCTCCAGGGAACTTTGGACTGGGGATGGGGACATTCTCCATCCTTGATCCTGGGGATCTGTTCAAAGCACTCAGGGAGAAGGGGGAAGCCAGGACTTCTTTTAAACAGTTTTTCAGCCAAGGGGTGACCAGATGCAAAACAAAGAAGTACGAAGAAAGTCTTTACCCCAGGGCACACATTCCTGACCTAAAAGTAGCACACTTTATGGGCCCCCAGGGCTCCTAGCCAGCTCCTCTCTCAGATCTGCCCCCTCACTACCCTCCAGTGACTAAGGTCCTCAAGACAGGGAGGAGAAAGGAGGTGGGGAAAGGGGGCAAGGGTGGTGTGCCCCTCCCTGAACAAACAGTAGCCTCTCAGGCCAGGATCCCAGGGAGGAGTCAGGGGCAGGAACAAATTAGGGAGGACAGAGCCCTTCCTTATACCCAATCAGCTGGGAGGGAATAAGTGGGAAAAGGGAATGGAGAGGGATGAGCAGGGTGGGGAATGGAGGAAAGCCTCGTGGCGATAGCATCAGGCCGTTGGCGGTTGCCCCACTGCCCCATATCACAAGTGGTTGGGTCACCAGACAGGAAGGGCCAGGAGAAGTGGGGGTGGGGGTGCTGCACATCCAGTTTGGCCATTCTCAGTCCAAACTAGCCTCGGAATCCCTGAAAGCTGGAGGAGGGGGTGTCCAGCTCAGCCTTCGGCCCTTTCCCCGGGCTTGCTTTCCACATCTGGCCTCCAGCTGCTTTCATTCCAGTTCCCTCAGCCCTCACCACTACTGTGCCTGGGCTCCCTGCGCCCCGCTAGCGCACTCCCATCGCTCGCCTTCCCCACTTACGCAAAAGGCCAGCAGAAGAACGTAGAGCAGGAACTTGACACATTTCATTCCTCCTTCCACCGCCATGGCTGCTGGGCCTGGGGCCGAGGGAAGGCGGGGGGATTACAACAGGCCGAGAGGGGCCAGGGCTTCCGCGCTCCCCGCCGGCCCTCGAGGCCTTCCCTGCCCGGCCCCCATTCCCGGCCCCTCCCACCCGGAAACCCGCGGTCAGATCCACGTCTCCCAGCCCCCTCTGCTCTGCGGCCGGAGAGGTGTGGGGGAGACAGCCGCGAAGCCCGGACCACCTCGCCGCCACCGGAGCCCGGGACGGACGCGAGGGCTCCTTCTGTCCCTCTGCCTGCCGCCCGCCGCCCGCAGGCGTCAAACACCCCCTACCTGTCCAAGTAGCCCCGAAGGACAATCCTCGGCCCAACCCGACCCCAGCCTCTTTCCGCTGAGTACCCTCCTCCTCGCAAGAAAAGTGCGGCCAGCGCCCCCACCCCACCCTGCCCAGGCTCTCCGAACTTCGAAGCAAAGTTCGAGGGCCTCAGGAGAGGCGTGGAGCTTGGGGCGGGTATTCGGAGGTGGGAGCGAGCCCCCTGGAGAGGACACTCTTAGTGGGCTTCCCAACCCAGGGCCCCGTGGCCTCACCTGGGCTCCCGGAGGCTGTGCGCTCTTCTCCCGCCGCAACTCAGGGGCTCTCTAGCTGCGCCCCCCAGCTCTTGCCCCGCCTGCCGCGCGGCCCCGCCCCGGCTCCAGCCACAGCCCCCTCCCCCGCCGCCTCCCCGCCGGGTGGCCGCCAGCCTCCTCATGTGACGCGGGAACAGCTGCGGCCTGAGTCACCACGGTCAGCGAGGGGAGGGCCGAGCCCCCAGCCCGGCCGGGGCCACGTGGCCACTACCCAGAAGACAGCGCCCACCCCCGCAAAGGGAAGGCACCCAGGGCAGCTTTTCACCGCGCCCGGGGCCCTTGTGGAAGCAGGAAGGAACGCCGCCTGGTTCTCTTTGGTTCTGGGAAGCAGAGGAGGCGGGTAAGAGCCAAAGGAAGGATGGACGACCCAGAGTTGCCCTCTAAGCGCCCAGACGGCAGAGCTGAGACAAAGTGAGGTGGTCAGCGAGAGGCTTCCTCATCCTTCATCGCCCAGAGCCCACCCGGATCCTCACGCTTTCTGTTTAAACTCCTGCCCGCATCCCCGAGTCTGCAGAAAGCTCTGAGCTGCCAGGGGTCGGGTAGGGCCAGAATAAACGTTTTCCAGAAAGTCCCTGGCTTCACGTCCTGGGAGTCTCCCAACATTTCTAGTCTGCGTAGAAGGGCGGGGTGAGGTTCATGGCCCCTTCTGTTAGCACAGTGTCTTCCTTTTCTAGGGCTCCTGAACTGAGAAATGGGGAGGTCTTTATCTAGGGCCATCCTACTCAATCATTGTATGTCCCTTCCCTCTAGGGGAAGATTGAGAGAGTCTGTACTCCCCTGCTCTGGATCAGACCGTTATATGGGGATGTGGGGGAGGACACTAGGCAAGGGAGGTTTGTATCTTCTGGATTGCCCCATCTCCTTCTAGCAGACAGCCCTTCTCATTCCAGAAGGCAAAGCTAGGTGAGACTGTCAGAGGGGATGGGTACCAGCTGCCTCTCTGCCTGTGTGCCACGGGTGGTCCCTAGAGGCGCTGGTATGTAAAGGACCAGCTTTCACACCTCCAGTCTGGGCCCTCCACTTAGGTTCTTAAGGAAGTGCCTCAAGAGCCACTTCCCTTAGTCTTGGGGGATGGGGTGCACAAAGAAGGAAACTATAAGAGCAAAGGGAAGGCATCCACCCTTGGCTGAGAACCAGTTAGCAGGATCACACCCTTCCAGCAGATTATACCAATCCCATTGTGGACCTCGCTTCCCTTATCATGGTAGGCAGGCTGTGGAGGAGGAGTCAAGATACCAAAAAAAGGAATATTTATTAGGTGTTTTGTTTCATTGGTTTGGTTTGTTGTTGTTGTTTTGTCCTGCCACCAGATGCCAGGCATGTGCTAAGGCATGGGGCAACAAGGAGAAAAAGACAGCAGACCTGCCCTCTACTTGGAGACAGAATCGAGTTCTGTCCATCATGAAGAAAGGTAAAAGCCCCTGGTACAGCTGAATGAGCTCAGAGAAACAGACAGGGAGTAGGAGAGGGAATTTCACAGAAGTGGATGAAATAATGAAAAGGGGACAAGCTTTCAGTTCCAGAGACAAGAAGAAGGTCAATTGTAAGTCAGGTGCGGTGGCACAAGCCTGTAATCTCAGCATTTTGGGAGGCTGAGAATGGAGAATCAAAGACTGGAGTTCAAAGCCAACCTCAGCAATGGCAAGGCACTAAGCAATTCACTGAGATCCTGTCTCTAAATAAAAGACAAAATAGGGCTGGGGATGTGGCTCAGTGGTCAAGTACCCCTGAGTTCAATCCCTGGTACCAAAAAAAAAAAGAAGGTCAACTGTAAAAAAGATTTTTTTGTGGGGGTAGGGGTAAACCCAGAGTTACTTTATCATAGAGCTATATCCCTAGTACTTTTTATTTTATTTTAAGACAGGGTCTCACTAAGTTTCCCAAACTGGCCTGGAATTTTCTATCCTCCTGCCTCAGCCTCCCAGGTCACTAGAATTATAGGTGTGTGCCACCACAGATGGAGAAAAGGATAATTTTTAAAAGTATATGGCAGGGGATGAATAAATAAATGTTGCAACCTTTTAAAAAGTTATATGGCAGGTTGGGGTTGTCTGGCTCCAAGGCCTCAGGAAGGATGTAGTAAAGATGGATGGGAAGAAGAACTAAAGGTCAAGATTGACAGACCTGAGGTACATGGCCTATAATAAGTAAGTACAGTGCTTGGTCCTTTATTAAATCTTCATCCAAACAAATGAGCTGCAAAACACACTTTGGGGGCTGGGGTTATGACTCAGTGGTAAAGTACTTGCCTTGCATGTGTGAGGTACTAGGTTCAGTCCTCAGCACCACATGAAATAAATAAATAAATGTATTGTGTTCATGTACAACTAAAAAAATATTTTCTAAGAAAACACACTTTGGAACAGTTGGGGAAAAGTGAATATAGAATGAGAATTAGACTTGGCTATTATGCACAAGGTCATGGGTTCAATCCCCAGCACTGAAAAAATGTCTTTTTGTTTTGTTTTGTTTTTTGGTTTTTTTTTGTTTTGGTACCAGGGATTGAATAAGCCACATCACCAGCCCTATTTCTTGTGTTTTATTTAAAGACAGGGTCTCAGCGGGGCGCGGTGGCTCATGCCTGTAATCCCAGCACTTAGGGAGGCTGAGATAGGAGAATCGCGAGTTCAAAGCCAGCCTCAGCAATGGTGAGGCACTAAGCAACTCAGTGAGACCCTGTCTCTACATAAAACACAAAATAGGGCTAGGGATGTGGCTCAGTGGTCGAGTGCCCCTGAGTTCAATCCCCAGTACCAAAAAAATAAAAAAATAAAGACAGGGTCTCACTGAGTTGCTTAGCACCTCGCCGTTGCTGAGGCTGGCTTTGAACTCACGATTCTCCTGTCTCAGCCTCCCAAAGTGCTGGGATTACAGGCGTGCGCCACCGCACTCAGCTTGAAAAAAAGGTTTTTTTTATTTTGTTAGCTGTGATGAAGATATGATAATGTAGGGAAATTATTCTTTCTGTAAAGATGCACACTAAAATATAAATGGTGAAATGTCAAGTCTGTAATTTGCTTTGGAATACTTCACAAAACAATAGATAAAGCAGAAGGATGGTGGTCTAGGCAATTAAGACTATTGGGGGGCTGGGATTGTAGCTCAGCGGTACAGCGCTTGCCTCGCATGCGTGAGGCCCTGGGTTCGATCCTCAGCACCACATACAAAACAATAAAAAAAAAATAAAGACATTGTGTCCATCAACAACTAAAAAAAAATATGTATTTTTTTAAAAAATAAAAATAAAAGACTATTGGGGTCTTGAAGGCTATGTTGGGAATGTTCTTTGAATACTTTTTTTTAAATTGTGGTACTGGGGATTGAACCCATGGCCTTACACTATGTTGGGTATGTTCCTAAAGGCAATGGGCGAAGTAAAAGCTTTTGAGAAGGTGGCCCTATCCTGGCATTGATCCTAATGTGGGATCAAACCCACATTGAAATGAGAAAAAAATGAATGTTATGTGGCCTGGAAAACAACTGAGACATAACAGCATAGTCCACAGGAGACAGGATGAGACCCATTATGCAGGAAAGGAAGAAGTGGTCACTCAAGGCAGGAAGCACACAAGGGACATCCAGGTGGAGATAGTCTACCAGGAGTTGGGGATGTGAAAATCAGGAGAGGAGTCAGAATTAAATATAAAAGTGAAGCCGGGCGCGGTGGCTCAAGCCTGTAATCCCAGCACTTAGGGAGGCTGAGATAGGAGAATTGCGAGTTCAAAGCCAGCCTCAGCAATGGCGAGGTGCTAAGCAACTCAGTGAGACCCTGTCTCTACATAAAGCACACAATAGGGCTGGGGATGTGGCTCAGTGGTCGAGTACCCCTGAGTTCAATCCCCAGTACCACAAAAAAATAAAAAATAAATATAAAAGTGAAATATTAAGCAGGCAGAGTGGCATAAGACTGCAGTCCCAGTGACTCAGGAGACTAAGGCAGGAGGATCGCAAGTTTAAGGCCAGCCTCAACAGTATAGCAAGGCCCTAACTGACTTAGTGAGACCCTACCTTAAAATAAAAAATTTAAAAAGACTGGGGATATAGCTCAGTGGTAAAGTAACTCTGGGTTCAATCCCTAGGACAAAAGAAAAAAGGCTAAGGAGTTAGCTCAGTGGTAAAGTGCCCTTGGGAACTAAAAAAAAAAAAAAAAAAAAAGACATCTAAATCTATGGATGGAAGCCAGGTGCAGTGACACACACATGTAGTCCCAGCTACTTGAAAGGCTGAGGTAGGAGGATTGCTTAAATTCAGACATTCAGGGACAGCCTGGACAACATAGCAAAGTCCTGTCTCTCAAAAATTAATTAATTAAGCCAGGCATGGTGGTGCACGCCTGTAATCCCAGCACTTAGGGAGGCTGAGACAGGAGAATCGCGAGTTCAAAGCCAGCCTCAGCAACAGCAAGGCACTAAGCAACACAGTGAGACCCTGTCTCTATATAAAACACAAAATAGGCCTGGGGAAGTGGCTCAGTGGTCATGTGTCCCTGAGTTTAATCTTCAGTACAAAAAAAAAAAAAAAGTTAAGTAATTAGTTAACTAATCCATGGTAGTGAGGGCCAAAGCAAGGGAAGAAAAGGAAAACCTCGGGGAGCCTTTATGTTTAAGCAACATAGGGCCCCGGTGTGGTGGCCCACGCCTGTAATCCCAGCCTCAGCAATGGCGAGGCGCTAAGCAACTCAGTGAGACCCTGTCTCTACATAAAACACAAAATAGGGCTGGGGATATGGCTCAGTGGTCTAGTGCCCCTGAGTTCAATCCCCGGTACCAAAAAAAAAAAAAAGAAATAAAGAAACTGAGGCTTGGAAACATGGTATAACATACCCATAGTCCAAGCTAGTAAAATGCAGTCTTAGGATTTCAACCCAGATCTCTGAAGTTTCCAAAGCCTATGCTTGTTTCCCCTTCTCCATGAGAACAAGAGAAAGGAGAACAAGACAAGAAATGGAAAACAATAACCAGAAGTACTAAATAGTGTAGGGAGGTCAACTTGGGTGACAAGCAAGAGAAAGTCTTTTGGTGGGATGGTCTCGAGAGCACTGTCAAGAGCACCTGTTGGAACCAGGAGTAAAGGGAGGACGTGGAGACATCCAGGTGTGTAGGGAAAGAGTAAGGCGAGGGTCTAGAGAATGGGGCCCTCCTAGAGGAACACCAGGGGAGAGGTAGAGACAAACTATGGCAAATGCACCGTGGTGACAGCAACTTGGTAAAGCAGTGATAGGCCAGGGAGACCCCCAGAGAACAAGCCTATGGAGTTGGAAGGGGAGGGTAAGAATTGCCCATTCTAGACTGGGGGTGTAGCTCAGTGGGAGAGCATTGTCCTAGAACGTGTAAGGCTTGCCTAGCCTTGGGTTCAATCTTCAGCACTACTTAAAATAAAGGTATTGTGTCCATCTACAACTAAAAATAGTTTTTTTAAAAAATAGCCCATTCTGAGTCAAACTCAGAGACAGAGAGTAAAATGGTTGTAGCCATGTGCTGGGGTGAGGAGCATGGAGAGTTAGTATTTAATGAGAGCATTTCAGTTAGGGAAGGTGAAAAAGTTCTGAAGACAGATGGCAGTGATGATTGTACAACAATATGAATATATAAAACATTAAATGTACTCTAAAAAACAGTTAAGATGATAATTTTCATGTTATATGTATTTTACCATGATGATGATAATAATAAAAGAACAATTCACTCCTACATCCTGGAAAGTCAACACAGAGCCCTGTGTATCTGCTGGGCTGCAGGGCAGAGTGGCCTCTGAGTGGAGAAGGGGCTGACCTCAGACCTGTCCCTTCACATCACATCCTTCAGAGCCACCAGCACCTACTGCAAGTACACATCCAGATGCACCACCAGGTCACTCTGACCCAGACTGCTGCCCCTTGGGTGCCTGGCACTGGCTGGTGGTAGGTAAATTGGGGCAGGGGCCCTCGTCCCTCCCCACCAAGCAAAGCCAATCTACCCAGCAACCCCACCAGTGCCTCTACCCAGGGCCAGTTGGAAGACTGGAATTTTTTTTTTTTTTTTTTTGGTACTGGGGATTGAACTCAGGGGCACTCGACCACTGAGCCACATCCCCAGCCCTATTTTGTGTTTTATGTAGAGACAGGGTCTCACTGAGTTGCTTAGCACCTTGCCTTTGATGAGGTTGGCTTTGAACTCGCAATTCTCCTGTCTCAGCCTCCCAAAGTGCTAGGATTACAAGCGTGAGCCACCGCGCCCGTCTTGGAAGACTGGAATTTAAAGTCAAGAGTCTGGGTCTGAGTTGAGCACTGTGGTGCATGACTATAATCCCAGCAGCTCTGGAGGCTGAGGCAGGAGGATCACAAGTTCAAAGCCAGCCTCAACAAAAGCAAGGTACTACACAATTCAGTGAGACCTTGTCTCTAAGTAAAATACAAAATAGGGCTGGGGATGTGGCTCAGTGGTTGAATGATCCTGAGTTCAATCCCTAGTGCCAAAAGAAAAAGAAAAAAAGTTGGGGTCTGAATTGGGGGCCTGAGGTTTAAACCGAGAGGCCCCAGCTTTGGATAAGGAGGAAGGCATTGGTGCTTAAAGACAGCTCCCACATTCCAAGCTTAGATCAAAACAAGGTGCAGATCTGCAGGTCCTGCTGGTAGAAAGACTCATAGACCATCCCCAGCACTGGTTCCCCCAGAGTCTGACAAATACTGTTGCAGCCTGGAGGAGAAGATACCCCGGAATGGCTCTCCAGTGACATCACCACTGAGGTACTTGTTGCTAGAGTCTGGGAAATAGCGGGGAGTCTCCAGTCACTGTGGGTGGTCAGTTCTGACTGTTCCCCCACTGTCTAGGGAGGCGTTATGCTTCATGATGGCAGGAGTAGATCACTGTAGTACCCAGGAGAACACACCGCCAAAGTCCCCTTATGTTCTCACTACAAGGAAAGTGAGGCTCAGAGACATGAAGCCCTGCAGACAAGAACCAGGGTCTTAACATGCCTACTCCAGTACTAGGTCCATCACACCTACCCCTAGCAGGACACTCCTGAGGTAGAAACCCTGGTATGAGACTTGGTTCTGCCAGCTCACGAGGCAGGGGTGACCTTGGCTAAACTTTTGCCCTCAGCTTCCTCCCAGTTGAGTAGGAAGGAAACAGAGTCCTTCCCCATCTCATAAGGCAGTTTTGAGGATCACAGAAAAAAAATGAAGATTGATTTTGTTACCTGAAGAAATGATAAAGCAAGCCTGTATGGTAGCACGCACCTGTAATCCCAGCTACTCAGGAGGCTGAGGCAGGAGAATTGCAAGCTTGAGGTCAGCTAGGCAACATAGTGAGACCCTGTCTCAACTCAAAAATAAAACATCTGGGCACAGTGGTGCATAACTGTAATCCCAGCTACTCGGGAGGCTCAGGCAGGACGATCACAAGTTCAAGGTCAGCCTGGGCAATTTAGTAAGACCCTAATCAAAAATAAAAAGGGCTATGGAGGTGGCTCAGTGGTAGAGTCCCCTATCCCCAGTACCACAAAACAAATAAATAAATAAAATGGTCTGGGGGTGTAGCTCAGTGGTAGAGCACTTGCTCTGCATATGCAAGGACCTGAGTTTGATCCCAGCACTGGGCAGGGTGGAGGGCAATAAGTCAGGGATTGGAGATATAGCCCAGTGGCAGAACACTTGCCTAGAATGTGTAAGGCCCTAGGTTCTATCCCCAGCACCAAGAAAAAATAAAGAATGAACCAGGGGCAGTGACACATGCCTGTAATCCCAACAGCTCAGAAGGCTGAGACAAAAGGATGGCAAGTTCAAAGCCAGCCTCATGGGACCCTGAACAACTTAGTAAAACCCTTTCTCAAAATAAAAAATAAAAACCGAGCTGGGCACGGTGGTGCACGCCTGTAATCCCAGCACTTTGGGAGATTGACACAGGAGAATTGCGAGTTCAAAGCCAGCCTCAGCAAAGGCAAGATGCTAAGCAACTCAGTGAGACCCTGTCTCTACATAAAAACACAAAATAGGGCTGAGGATGGGGCTCAATGGTCGAGTACCCCCGAGTTCAATACCCGGTACCAAAAATAAAAATGGGCTGGGAGTGTGACTCTGTTTAAGCACTCCTGGGTTCAATCTGGTACCCCCAAATAAAGAATGAAGCCGGAGGGCTGGGGCTGTAGCTCAGCGGTAGCGCGCCTGCCTAGCATGCGTGAGGCCCTGGGTTCGATCCTCAGCACCACATATAAATAATAAATGAATAAAATAAAGATCCATCAACAACTAAAAAAAAAAAATTTTTTTTAAATAAAAGAATGAAGCCGGAGCCGGGCACAGTGGGGCACGCCTATAATCCCAGCACTTTGGGAGGCTGAGACAGGAGAATCATGAGTTCAAAGCCAGCCTCAGCAACAGCGAGGAGCTAAGCAACTCAGTGAGACCCTGTCTCTAGATAAAACACAAAATAGGGCTGGGGAAGTGGCTCAGTGGTACCCCTGAGTTTAATCAGTACCCGCAAGTTTAATCCTCGGTACCAGAAACAAAAAACAAAAACAAAAAAGAAATAAAGAATGAAAAGACCAGGTCTGGGGATACAGTGCAATGATAGAGTGCTTGTTTTTTTTTGTTTGTTTTTTTTTTTTTGGTACTGGAGATTGAACTCAGGGGCACTCGGCCACTGAGCCACATCCCCAGCCCTATTTTGTGTTTTATGTAGAGACAGGGTCTCACTGAGTTGCTTAGCGCCATGCTGTTGCTGAGGCTGGCTTTGAACTCGTGATTCTCCTGTCTCAGCCTCCCTAAGTACTGGGATTACAGCCTTGTGCCACTGCGCCTGGCTGAGTGCTTGTCTTACATGCACGAGGTACTGGGTTGGATCCACAGTACCTAAAAAGTGATCAGGGTTTATCATACCCTGTTGTTGTTATATGCAGTTCTGGGGATTGAATTCAGGGGCACTTTACCATTGAGCTACATCACCAGCCCTTTTTCACTTTTTTTTTTTTTCTTCTTGGTACCAGGGATTGAACTCAGGGGTACTCGAACACTGAGCCACATCCCCAGCCCTAGTTTGTGTTTTATGTAGAGACAAAGTCTCACTGAGTTGCTTAGCGCCTTGCTGTTGCTGAGGCTGGCTTTGAACTCGCGATTCTCCTGTCTCAGCCTCCCAAAGTGCTGGGATTACAGGCTTGCGCCACCGCACCTGGCCCCTTTTCACTTTTTAAAAAAATATTTTTAGTTATAAATGGACACAATACCTTTATTTTGTTTATTTAACTTTTTTATGTGGTGCTGGGGATCGAACCCAGTGCCTCATGTGTGCTAGGCAAGTGCTGTACCACTAAGCCACAGCCCCAACCTTCACTTTTTTTTTTTTTTTTTTTTTTAGGCTTACATGTTAACAGTGTAAATGATTCATTGTACATAGATAGAGGATAATATATCAATTCTCTAGTTGTAAGTTGTATAGAATCACAACATATATGCAGTCATACATAAAGTTAGGGCTATGATGACCATCATATTCCACCACCCTTGCTGTCCCCATGCCCCCTCCCCCCTATAATCCCAGCACTTTGGGAACAGAGATCCACCATTGTTCCCATGTCCTTCCCCACATTATGGATCAGCATCCACTTATCAACTAGTACATTCGGCATTTGGTTTTCTGAGATTGGCTTACTTCACTTGGCATGATATTCTCCAACTCCATCCATTTACCTGCAAATGCCATAATTTTATTCTCTCTTATTGCTGAGTAATATTCCATTGTGTATATATACCACAGTTTCTTTATGCAGTCATCTATCGAAGGGCATCTAGGTTGGTTCCACAATTTAGCTATTGTGAATTGAGCTGCTATAAACATTGAAGTGGCTGCATCATTGTAGTATGCTGTTTTTAAGTCTTTTGGGTATAGACCTAGAAGTGGGATAGCAGGCTCAAATGGTGGTT
>PVHX01014853.1:0-48808 GCA_004024805.1 Geosciurus inauris
TTGGTCAACTACATTCCCCAGGTCTTCTCCTTTCCCTCCCATCCTTCCTTCCCGCTTGGTGCCCTGCTTGTACTCTAATGATTTCCCTGCTATTTTCATGAGATCCTCAACTAACTAGGAGAGGAAGGGGCTTAGGGGGAGGGAGGAGAGAAGTGAAAGGGAAAGTACTAGGGAATGAAGTTGAACAAATTTTGCTATGTGTTTGTATGAATATGTCAAATGAACCCCACAATTATGTATAACTATAATTCACTAATAAAATATTTAAAATAATAAGTAAAAATTAAAAATTAAGACTTTCCAACAAACAGAACAATCATAAAAGCAACAACAACAACAAACAATGGGATTGTAGTTCTGTTTGTACTTGTGTTTCCATGAATTATTATTTAATAAAACTTTCCTTAATTAGTCAACTAGCACTGGAAATATATTCTGGGCCTAAAATTCTAGTCTGTGAGATTACAGGTATGAAATATGGGCTTTTACAACATAAATATGTATGGTCTGTTTTCATTTATTTATTCAACCAATATTTATTTTAAATCTATCTGACTTAATATTGGAGTAGGTAGGTGCCATCTCTGGTCTCAAGAAACTCAGTCTAGAAGGGAGATACATTATTATAATGTAAGAGTAATAAAAGAAATTTGAGCAGGGAACCACTCACTAAGAAAAACTAATTTGACCTACGAGAAAACCAGAAAGGTTTTCCAGAGGATGTTATGCAGGAGCTAAATCATGAACTATGTGTAGGCCAAATGAAGTATGAGAAGTCCAGATGTAGGGAAACATTTGGACCTAGAGCAGAGCAGACACACAGACTAGGAAATATAAACCAGCACAGTGGCAAGTGGACTTGCAATTCCTTGGTATAGCTGGCACATCAACTGTGCTGGGGAAGGTGGTATGCAGTGACACTAAACACTGTGTATCATTCTCTGTGGGCTCGACTTATATCCTGTAAGTCAGAGTAGACTAATAGCAATAGCCAACATTATTAATTGATGGCAGCACTCATTCCCACTGATCTTGGTTGAGGCTTTAAAATCCATCTCAGCATAGCCCTTCAGGCTGCCATTACCAGTCAACTAAAGTTGGCTTCTATTCCAGCCAGAAATATTCATTTTACCTAAAAATAATTAATCTTAGAATTAGTGGTTCAAAGTTTCTAGTTTTTATTTTGTGAAACATTCTTCCTGGCCCTCATTTGCACATGTGATAGAAACATTCATCAAAAAAACTAAATTAGATTGGAAACAACAATTTCTATTTTCCAGAATTTAGTGAAAAAACAAAATATAAAACTATCCTCATATATTTATCAGAATATATCAGGCTCTTGGCATTCAATAAACTATTCAAATAATATGATATCATGGCCATTGGAATTTTGGTCTAAAATTCAGCATTGGCAATTTTTAAAGAATGGTGTATGCTTCTACAAAGGGCTACATTATTTTCCTCACAATATAAATGAAAGAAAATCCTTAGAGTTACTGTCTATTGTAATAATGTAAGCAATTTCATCATGGTATCTTGGTCAACATGTCATAAGATAAAGGCTGCATGTGGATTTCTGGAAAAGTTGACCTGCCTTTCTCTGTGCTGTTTCAGTACTCATATTCTTTATCAGAAAGGAAGAGGTCCTGTTAACAATTGAAACTAGACTTAAATGAATAATCTTGGTTTTGTTGAGCTTTCTACAAATTTTAAGAATTGTGTGATACTAACTTCTCACAAATCAAACTCACATTTATTTTAGTGTTATAAGTGTGATTGTATATAAACATAAATTTTAAGATACAATTGTATTGTCTATTTGCTTGCTTTGGTTGTGTGTTATATGTCTGTACAGATAGAAGATGGTATCAATGATGGCATCTCAGGTCAGTCTCTGCAGGAGGCTGACTCTCAGATGAAGAGTTTTGTATGTGGGAAGTTTCTTCAGGAGTTCACTTAGAGTCAACACTTATAAAGTTGTGAAGAAAATGAAATAACTCTTCAGAGTTTTCTGGAGTTGAGGTCAGGTGCCAGGCTTTGAAACCCCTGGATGAATGAGTAATTGGTTGTGGGCTGCCCTCAGGGTATGAGCACAACGTTAGGTCAAGGATTCTCTTGGGACAAGGACAATTCCCAGAAAGGTGACTCAGTTGAAGGCCACTGCTTCCAATTTTCCCTATAGCTGAAAGAATGAGTACCTCTGTCTAGAAGTGCACAGTGATCTGGGCCACCACATGGATATATGTTTACAAAGCAGTATCTGTATGTTCAGACCCCATCTGGTAACAGGTAGGGAGACTCTGTACTTGGATGGTGCTGATACCTGGCCATAATGGAGCCTGTGCCATTGGAGATGGGGTTCCAAATATATCTGAGCTAATGATACTGTAATCGAACTCATGTATATAGAAACAGAAGACAGGCCTGATGAATAACAATACCATCTGAGAGCAAATAATCAACGCAGGAAATTTAGGCCACAACAGCTTGCTTGCTCTTTACATTGTCATGGTTGATTGGTTATTCTCATCACCCTTTGTTTAAAATCATTTCAGAATTAATTGGCATTCATTAACGAAGTCTTTGCAGTGGAATTGCAGAAACAGTCATTAATGTAGCTAATAAACATAAAAAAGAAAAAAAGGTCCTATTACTGGGTCCCTACAGGCTGTTAACTAACATTTTGAATAAGAATGCATAAACATAAATTAAACATTTTTCAAACTGCTAAGAATGTGAGAATTTCACATGGTGGTCTATAATAATGGTTTGGATTAATTTGTTCCTTTTTTAAAAGTGTACTCTAGAGAAAGTGATTCTTGTTAGAAATCATCTTGGGTGATCTCTCTGAGAAGTCAGGGCAAAGCCAGGCACAAGCCATCCCTTTGGCCAGCAGATCTTTACTTACAAGTAAAGCAGTCTACTATACAACAAAAGCCAAATCTAACATGGCATTAATCAATCATTTAATAGGTTCCTAAAGTAAGAAACTTGAGGAGAAGTAGAAAAAGACTCATTCCACAAGACTTAAGAAACAGATCTCTAATTTTAAGGATAGGTAATGCTATCTTGACCAGGTACCTCAGTTTTGGTTTATCAATGTTATGCTGAATGTTTAACCACATCCTATCAGAACAGAATCCGGGCAATATCCACATTATTTGAGAATGATGGAATGATGCTGACCTCTGTTTCAGTCCAAGAGCCTAGGACTTGTTAATATTTTCAAATGAGCTTCAAAGCAGCATCTCCATTTGTCTTCATATGTGTAGTTAAGGATAACTTCCAAAAGAGTATCATTGTAGAAGTGATCTGTAGTCAGGCCACAAAACCCACCAAAATTTCTCATTATTCTGTGACACCACTAGATGTTTCCAATTATTGGAAAGGAAATACCAAGTTAAAACATAGATTTAAACATTCACTTTACTATTCAATGTATGTTTGTGTCACATGCCAATATTGTGCTAGGCAAGCACTCTACCACTGAACCACAATCCCAGCCCAATATTGTGTTTTTAACAACAGGCAAGAAGCAGGGAGAAGTTTTTTTGTATTTGTTTGTTTGTTTTTGATACAATGAATTAAACCCAGGGGGTGCTTACCCACTGATCCACATCCCCAGCACTTTTAATTTTTTATTTTGAGATAGTGTCTAAGTTGCTTAGGGCCTCGCTAAGTTGCTGAGGCTGTCCTCAAACTTGCAATCCTTCTGCCTTGGCCTCCAGAGCCTACAGGTATGCACTACCATGCCTGGAGGAACTTCCTCAATGCATCTGTATCCAGTTGTGAGTTTGCAAGATTACCAAGCACTCTCTAAACCCTGTGAGAAATCTACTGGCTGCTGATCATGACATATACACTGATGGCCAGAGGCACCTTTCAGGTATACCTGCCAGTTCTGTTCCCACCAGTTGAATTATGTGACTAGTGAGAGTTGTGATTTCTCCCAAACTTGATAAAGCCATTTGGACTTATAATTTTGTAGTTTAGTTCAGTATTTTTTAAAATATTTTATTTAGTTATAAATGAACACAATAGCTTTATTTATTTTATGTGGTGCTGAGGATCAAACCCAGTGCCTCACACATACGAGGCAAGCACTCTACTGCTGAGCCACAACCCCAGCCCCTAGTTCAGTATTGAATAAACTAAAGAAAAAAATGAATTGAGACAAATGAAAACAGTTTCTCCTATGCAATTAAGTTGAAAGTTTTGTAAATTCAATTGTATTAGTTTCCTATTGCTACTGTAACAAATTACCACAAACAGTGGCTTTAAACAGCATATTTGTTTCCTTGTACAGTTTTGGAGGTCAGGGATCTGAAATGTCAAGTATAAGTCTAAAATCAATGATCCAACAGGACCATGTTCCTTGTAGAGGCTCTAAGAGATATTTTGTTTCATGGTTTTCCAGCTTTTAGAGACCAACTACTGTCCTTAACTTCTGATCCCTCCTTCCATTGTCAAAGTCAGCATAGCATCCTCAATTCTTTCTCTTCTTTGCCTTCTGCTCCCATAGTCACATATTCTATTCTGCTTCTGTTTCTTTTGTTACATCATTGCCTATTTTTGCCACTGACCCTTCTGACTATTTCATTTTTGGGGAAAGTTGAGATTATATGAGTCAGGGATGATCCAGGGCATTCTCTTTATCTCAAGGTTCCTAACTTTATCACATCCACAAGTCCATTTTCTCTTTTAAAATAACATATTCAGAGGTTCAGAGGCTTAGTATGTCAACTTCATTAGGGAAGGGATTGTTTTCTCTACTAGAATCTATTCTTTCACCCTAAGATTCATGTTCATCTCACATGCAGAATACATTCACCCCAACCCAGAATACCTAAAAGCTTCAAACATTTATATCAGGAATTAATTAAAAATGAATAATAATAGGTTTTGGTGCAACAAAGTTTAAGGAAAAATTATAAGCAACTAACAGAGTTTGCACTCCACTTTATTCTCAGGTTTCTAAGTTCCTAGTCCACTTTCCAGAATCTCAAATGAACAATCCTAGGGATGCATTATAGGTGTGGCTTCTGTGAGAAATGTGTTGTGAAAATCCAGTCATTGATCTGCATGAAAATTGTTGGCCTTAGGTTAAAAGATTTGTGAATAAATTGACACTTTGACTAGTGAAGTTATAATGTGCCAAATGTGATACTCCATTTGAATGAAATCCTTCGATTCAATGACCAACTGAGGGTTGTAATCAAGTCCAGTTGAAAAAGAGTCACTTCTAACTGAAGAGTGTCATCATTGAGGCTGGGAGTTACTGTCCTAGATGGATAAACAAAGTTAAGCATTATAGATATTGCCTTTATGATCTACATCTATTCCAGCAGACAGATTGGGCCACTCACTGGCCACTTCCTCCATTTCCTGAGGCATACTTATTTCTTTTGGTTGTGATTCAAACCAATTTCCCTTGCTTACAATGCCCATTTCACTCCCTATTTTAAAAATCCTTCCCTTCCTCACAAACAGGAGAGGAAATTCATCTTATTTCTGGTTCCCAGTATAAAAAGGAGCCAATTTAGATAAATTTGCAATTCTGAACTTGGGCAATTTGATTAATCATCTTCATTGCTGAATACCTTAGTCCACCGGGTCCTCAGGAGGAAGTGGAGGAAGTGTTGTATATGTGATGCAACAGAGCCCATCCCAGGGCCTCAAACCTTTTGTATTACTGAAAAGGATTTCAGTGCATCTAGAAATTATATGGCTGCAGATGGTCTATATTGTATGTCATAGCTTTAGCCTAGAAAAATGCTTTGTTAATGTTTTGTTAATGTATGTGAACATAAAATCCCAGGACAGGTAATTTATAATAGGATGTTGGTACACTTTTAATAAATGCCAAATCCCCTTAGAAGACCAAGTGCTGAATGCATTGCAACAAAGCATAATTTCATTATGACAACAAACATGCACGTGTGTGTCTAGAGTACACATGTCATTGCAGGCGTCATAGTACAGTGGGTTTAATATTGGACTCTTAACCACGACCAAAGTCAGTCCTGATGTGATAAAGAAAAATTGTGTTAACCTTTGGTAATTAGAATATAAAACCGGGAAGACTAAAAATTGTTAGTCTAACTTTTGTTTATTGACTAGAACATCTAAATGGCTTTAGGCATCACAAAACAATAAAAAAGTGGCTTCCTATTGGGTCTTTGATCCATTTTAATTTATTTTTGATGCTGTATGCAGTTTCTGAATATCTTTTGTGGCTTGTAATAAAATAGCCGCAGTGCAATTTTGCATGTATGTCAAGCGACGCGTGACCTGCTATGCAAATTTAATACCAAGGTGCCAAAGCTGAATTCATAATGTTTCCCAGCTACAGAGCTGTTTAAGGCAGTTTAGAAATCAATGAATATGTAATATGAAGGTGATAAGACCTAAATAAAAACCCTATTTATCTACTATGAAAAAGTATTTATACACAGAGTACTTAGCACAAGCAGAAAATGGACAGAGTTTCCAATTATATGGTTTGCATAAACAAATGTTAAACTGTGTGCTCTGAATAGATAATAATGTAGCCAGTCCTTCTGCATTGTACTTTAAACTTCAAAAATGTTTACAGATGTGTTTCCCCTCTTAGGATAGAAATAAAATGTGGAGCCAAAGCCACGTATCTCCTGAGTTCTTGTATTTCCTCCACATTTTGTTAGCCTAGGTTCTCTATTTGATAGAGAACTGAACTTCTTTTAATACTAAGGTAAGTAGATATGGGTTTTATGAAGTCTTGCAGTTTATTTTTCAATAAGGGAGATCAATTGACAGGAAAGTAAGAAAGTAAGAAAATCTTTTCCCCAGGTTATTTAGAATGCTTAATATTATTTGGGTATGAACTTTCAATATGCCACTATTTGGATCAATACAGTGCTACTTTTGCTGTTGGAGTGACTATCCATAATTATAGTAAATGTGTCCGAAGTTTTGGACTGGATTTTGTGTAGTCACTGTTTACACTGTGGGCAGAGATGGCTGGGGAAGACAGGACTTGATTGATGGGAATCAATCCTAGCTTTTTATCATGGGAAAGATATATTTTTAGTCCTCTCCAGGGAGAGTTACAAAGCAAGTGAGTGTGCTTGTAAATGTTCAGTGTAGTGCACATGTACATATGTAAGCATGCACGTGCATACACACACATGCAGTCTGCACCGTTTTATGACATTCCTGCCAGTCAGATTCCAGACACATTTATATTCTTCACCTTAGAGTAAGAGGCTAAAATAATGACTGACAGTGTATAGAACACTGAGGGATAAAGTAGGAATGGGATTGGAGAAAGTATCTACAGTGCCAACTGGGTGCTGGTGTTACTTGGAAGCACTTGGAATATACCTCTCTAGAGCCAAGTGCTATCATTAAAAAGTCATAAGAAGGTCCAAATGATAGAACAAGTCACGACTCCTGGTAGATAATGATTAACTTTTCCACTGGGATTGTGTTTAGGTCTTTCAAGTAGAAAAATCAGTTTCTAGATTCAGCTTAGTTAAAGCCAAAATTTGCCCTTAGGCAAGCTGCCAGAACAGGTACCACAGCTAGAAAACTCGTAGGACCCTGCCTTTGAATTTTCATTCACCATGTTTCCTTTGGAGGCAACTGCAGATAATAATTTTAAGGAAAATCAAAATACAGAACAGGTATATTCAATAAAATCCCAGGATTTTAATATTAAATTTTATTTATGTTGGGTTTTACCATTTTCTGTTAAAGTTCAAGCACATATTAATTCATGCATTTTACCTGAAGGTTGCACATTGCTTTCTAAATGAGATGTGCTGTCAAGCACTGTCTGTCTTATTCAACAAATGGGAAAACTGTCACAGCAAGTGATGTGATCCTCAAAAGATCGGCAACACTTTTGGACTGTGAAGTCTGGTGAAATGGAGATTTGGCAATTATCTGGGTCATTTCATTAATGTAGATGGCCAAACTTGATAATTCAGACAAAAATAATCTACCTTGGCCACTTTCATTGAACAGATGACCTGAAAAATTGCCAGATCTCTACTTCCTAATCCTCTGTTCAAACCAGCCTTCTTTGCAACAGGGCCAGGTGAGCAGGCTGACTCCTAGGGCAGGTTCTCATCCTACTTAGCTTAATTAAAAGTGCCAGGTATCTAAAGTGGTAGGGTTACCCAAGAGAGTATTTGAGCCCAACACTGATTCAAAGGAGGGGAGTACTGTTGGAGGGTACCATCTTGTAATGCCCACCATGATCCTGTAATGATCTTAACCTTGACCCTTAAGCACCCCTAGCCACCAAAGACTGCCCAACCTCACCCATTCATCCCAATAAGCTATGCTGTCCTTGGCCTTTTGCTGATGCTTCTGGGAAGAGGAAGTTAATAAGGGGTGTTTTGGAATATAACTGAAGAAAAGCATTACATTTTTTGTTGTTGTTTAGAAAGAACATCTGTAGACTCAATTATTTTTCAAGATTCTAATTTACTGCTGTGCAAACAACAGGCCAAATTCTGTTATCTGCATTTAGCCCTACTCTGTTGCTGTACTCCTGAGGCTTTAATTGGCAAGAAAATGTCCTGTCAAAATGCTTTCTGTGGCTGTAAATCTTTCTAGCTCTTAGAGATTATAAGGCTCAAAATTAACCAGAATTCCCCTAATAAAATTTCAGTTTGACATTTAAGGCCTTTATCATTTGTATTCTATGAGAACCTTTACTTTGTAGATAAAATGAGAGGGAGTGTGTGTGTATGTGTGTGTGTGTCTGTCTGTGTTGTACCCATGTATACACGTGCTCATACCATTATGGTAAATTACCTGGTGGAGTCAACTCAACTGTGTAGAAATCTGTAATGCTGTAAGGAACAATTATATCATGTGAATACTATTGAAATAGACCTCCTAGATTTAGAAAAAGGTATGAGCAGACAAAATTGTGTTCTAAGTGATGCACTAGTATTTTTTAAAATATTTTTAGTTGTCAGTGAATGTTTATTTTATTTATTTATATGTGATGCTGAGAATCAAACTCATTGCCTCACACATGCTAGGCAAGCGCTTTACCACCGAGCCACAATCTCAGCTTCACTAGTGAGTATTTTGATGGGCATTTGTGGAAAATATTTAATCTTTCTTTCACCAGTTTTAACATGTAGCATGTTCTTTTTTCACGAGATTTTAAACAGTCTTATACCTCCATGTGTTCTGATAGTCATTCCTTCATGGGTAAGAAAACTGTGTTCATCATTCTGTGATTTATGGCTATGATAAACAACAGAACTTTAAGGGAATTCATATAAAGTCCAAAGGATAGAAATCTAATTCAAAGAGACTCTGCGTTTCAAATAAAGCACTTCGATTACTTGCAGCTATTACCCATGATTTTGAATTTTTAAAAATAACAATGAAAATTTTAAAATTATTTTTATACTATCTAGAATAGCATTATTTTCCTGAAGAAGGATTTTTTAGACTTGTTGCTTTTGAATGTAGTCTTAAGTACATTTTAATATGCAAACCTTGTGGTATACTCATGCACTCATTTTTAACCCTGAAGTATAATTTACTTAACAATTAAATTGATTTTATTTGTGGCTGTGTGTCTGTACATTAGCCTGTGAATGACTGTGAAATTTGCCATCTTTGCCATGACTGACCCATGAAATTTATCATCTGTCTCTCTGATTTACATAAAAGTCTGCTTATAACAATCAAACCTAATTCACAAGTGAAAAGTGTTAGACTAAAATACTCAACACTGAAGCATTTTGACTGAAGCATTGTATTTGCTGTGCAATGAAAAGGTAAATTATGAGTGTGAACCATATATAGATATTTTGACATTTATATTTTTTAGGTTTCATTTGATCTTAAGTGTGCCATCATTATGAATTCATTTGCTATTACTGGAGAAGTACTTAGTATAATGGATTCATTTTCTATCCATGTGGATGTCACATGTTCTTTTATACATGTCTTACTATAATTTTATTTCAATTCCACTTTAATTTAGAATTGGTTAATGGACTCTCTCTTAACTATAGTTCATTTTTTATAATCCAAACCTCCTAACTAAATTTTCTCATACTTAATGCTGTACAACTATATGCCTTGGAAATAGGAAATTTAACTTGGACCTGTGAAAAAATATTGAGTAGGAGCAGTCCCATTAGACTGTTGACCAGAGGTGATAACTGTAACCCAGATGTGATGCAAAGACAGAAAAGGTGGTAAAGAAATATTGGTGAGTGGGTAAAGAAAAGAAGTATGATTGGTAAGCAAGCTTTTCTGTTATTTATTTTTTCCTGATAAATGACAAAGGGTCACACTTTCATCTGTTTAGTTTTGTGATGCTCTGTCCTTTCAGTACTTCAGTCATACAGGTAGTTTCATTTACCAAGTGAACAACTGTTTAGTACTGTCAGGAGTGTGACATAAAAGCTCTTCCTGATATTTGCAAACCAGTTGGATTTGTCGTTCCCTAGCAGGGGATTCCTGTGATTCACTCCCACACTTAAGGGAAACCTAGACAGCAGAATGAACTTACATTGCATCCGAAAACCACTCGATTAGTGATGTGTCTTCCTAGGGCATTTTAAACAAAGTGGCTTCATATCCAATTACTCTGCAGATAGTCTGCATCAAAGCTTTGAATTGTTGAGAAACAATAGCATAAGGTCATAATTTAAGCTTGTTTGTAGAACTGCAGTAAATTGTTTGCCTAAGATTCAATATCAAGTAAACAAGCCCCTCTAGACTCACTGGGAAAAGTGAGCAAGCTCACTGAAGCTCTCTTCCTATTAAGCTCAGGAAGAAAAGTGTGTCTGAAAGCTGTCAATATTTGTATACAATATTTGATTCAGTTGTTTTATCTTACAGTAAAACTAGTTAAGGGGAGACAAAATTTGAGGAAGCAGAATAACTAAAAGTACATATAAAATTATTTAATCAAGGTATGGTGTCAAGGCATTTAGACCTCTCCATCTAACTGCCAACATTTGCTTTTAACAAGGTGCTAATTTTCAATTGTAAATATCTACTGCAACCTTCCAGTCCAGGAGTGAATTATGTACAAGAGTTTTCACAGCACAGGGCCATAAAGACAAAGTAATGCCAAGCCTGGATCAGGATATTTCAGAATATAATTCGTTTTATTTTTCACAATCCTCACTAAACATAACATTTTCCTCTCATTCATGAACAGAGAACATGTGTCATGTTGAATAATGACTTTCAAATCATGCCTATTTCCCATGTGGCAGCTGCATGCATATCCCATGGGAAATGATTCTCATGATTTGCATGCAGTCCCAGGGTCCATTAAATTTAGAAACTAAAACAGTAGGCTTCTTCTAGGTGGGTCATGGGTTTCCAAATTTAATTTTTATTTCAGTTGCCACTACTCATCTGGTGGAATAGGTAGTATACCAATGGTTGATTCTAAATGTAATTGAATTTAATAGGGGTAGTAGGGTTCTGAAGCCCTTTTCTCTATTCTGTCCTTGTCACCTGTGATGATGACTCCTAAATCATATCTCCTGTGTACTCTTGAGTTTCCCATTGCATTTTATATTTTTTCTTGGATGCTTCACAAGTACTGAAAAACTCACTATTCTTATTTGTAAGTTTTTCACTTATAAGTTATAATTGTTAATGGGACTCTAAATTAAATTCAGAAAGGTAGAACTCCATTTTATAATTTGTTCTGCTCAGGCACTCAGGCTTAAATTCCCTCTCCTAACAGCCAATTACAAAATAACTGTCAATTTATCACTGTGTCTTGTCCACACTGGCTTGTCCACTCTGTGGCTCAGGCTTTCCTTGCCTCTTGCCTTAGTAACTGCGAGAGCCTTTCACATTGGTGGTCCTACTAGCATTCTCTCCTTTTTTTTTCATCTAAGTCATTTTCCATGTTCCTTAATTGTTTTTTCAAAAAACACACTTCTCATGTATTTCTCTGCTTAAAGCCTTAATTACATCATGTTTCCTGAAGATTGAAATCAAACTCCTCAAATCCCTCTGCCACAAGACCATCTCCCATTCCTCTACAGCTCTATCCACCTCATGAGCCTGTGCTCCAATCTAGTGTCCTTGTGTGCATGAAAACTTTTCACACCTCTGTATTTAGTCATTTGGAATAATTTATAACAATCCTTTTAACCTTGTAAGGTCACCCACAGATGTTCCTCTTTCTTCTAGGCCTTTTTAAATGATCTCTTTTTTGTTGTTATTATTGTTTGGACCTTTTAAATATATGAATCATAACATGTATTACACTTGAAATTTTTATAGCATCTGTGATTTGTGGTGTTCATCATGATATTCCTGTCTCTAATATACTACCTACACATATCAAGGACTTCATAAATGTTTGTAAACCAAGTCAACTGGAATCAGATGAGACCCTAGTAAACACAAAAGGTCAAGGTACAACAGGTGTGGTCTCATATGTTTCTTAGTGGTTATCATGGGATGTGGTGATTCATACAGCAAACAGAATCTTAGTTGGCCAAAGGAAAGTGAAGTATCTTGCAAAGGGACAGTGTTAACAGCCAGGTGACTTTATACTTTTAAAACTGTACCAAGGAATTTTCATTGAGGACTAGGTGCCCCAGATAAAGGGATCATAAAATACAATATGTTAGGAAGAAAGTAAAGTGAGGACTCTATGCTTAATCATATGAAGCCAAATCAGAGAACATATGGGACAGAAGAGTTTTCATCATATTTCTAGTGGTATGTCAAAAGGAAGGAAATAGGAATTCTGTTTGTTCTATGTGGCTCTAAGGAACAGATTCCCCATCTAATGATGAAAGCTTCTGGGAGGCCAATTTTGGCTGGGTATTCAATAATGTATGCTCCATCCTGAGGCAAAGTGTGAGTTTCCTGTCACAAAAAGGTGTAAAGAGAGGATAGAGAGCCCCTTGAGAGAACAAATGAGGATCCTTGTCAACTAGATAGCCACATGTGGAAGTGCCTTCCAACCCGGGGAAGTGCCTTTCCTACCATCTCATATACTATTTATGGACTTCAATTTAGATGTACAGTTTGAACCTCTCTCAAGCAACTGGTCTTCTTGAACACCTTACCTGACTCCTTCCAGTTTCCATGCCACTCTCTTCATTTCAGTGTAAGAAGCTTCTGCATCCTCCAATTATCTCTAAAATCTTAGTTCTCAGAGCCTTGTATTAAGTTGTGATTTCAGAGCTGAGTACTTCCAGTGGCCATCCTAGCTGTAGTTCTTTGTAGGAAGCTACATAAACATGATCACTGTCATTTTGGATAGTTTCCATCAAGCAAGAAAAAGTGCTTCACCTTTGCATGCAATACAGCATAACTGTAGACAGGAAGAAACTGTTTGCAGTTTCTGTCAAAGGTTCTCTGCACTGACTTCACCTGTATTACTCTTAGCATAAAAGCAACTGCCAGCATCGTTCTTTAAAACTTTGAGGAATTGATACGTTTTACCATGCCCATGGCACATACAAGATGAAAAGAACCTCCACCATTCTCACTCCTGCATTTTAACTAAATTGTTTCAAATGCATTTAAATACCTAGGTATTTCATTTTCCAGAACAAGAATGTTCATATTAGGATAATGAGGTGTACTGATATGATAACCATCTCCAGAACACTATACTCCTTATTTTAGGTCTAGAAAAATAAAATGAGAGATTTCCCTTGAAGAGACTGTGGCTTCCTGTGTTCCTATTTTACTTTTACTGACCATTTTCAAGGCCATTCCTTGGTCCATGAATGTAAAACACTTCTGAGTATAATGGGGGGAAATCATCAGCCAATTTAAACAGTAGCTATCTGCAGATATGCCATCTGATTTATGCATAAAGGGAAGATTCTCTTTCTAGGATAGATAACATTCATCCACTCTGATGTTAGAGCCAAGCTACTTCTCTCAGTATTCTATCATAGGAGATTTGAGAGAAGGAGATTATGTTTTGTGTTTCTCCATATCCACAAAGCCTATCAGAATGGCTTGTGCCCACAGTAATGCTATATATATATATGTGTGTATATATATATATATATATGTGTGTGTGTGTGTGTGTATACATATATACATGAATATATATGTATATATATATTCAACCCTTCACTGAGTTGAATGATTTTAATTTAATTTAGAAAGTTGAGATCACTTCTTCCTTTTAATTTAGTTTTCATTTTCCAATAATAGCTCAGATTTGTAAATTGAAAGAACCTATATAGTTAGAATAATCACAAAATAGAACATAAATGTGGAGAGAAATTATCTAGTTCTAATTTCTAGGGATAATGATGTGACCTTTGACATTCCTCTAAGTGTTATCTTTGAGAAGCTTCTGTATTTATAAAAAGAACATATTAAGTTTTTGCTATACATTGTAGAAACTAGAACCTATGTATTGTAATTATGAATGAATTAATCTGTTTTAGTACTCCAGAACAGAATCTGTATGTCACTTTCATGCTTGGGAAGTATATCCCATAATTGGGCACATTTGTTGCCTTATGGATAAAATAATATACAATTACAGGAGTGAAAATAATAGACTTTTTTGTTGGGGGGAGCAATTTCTGGGGATGGAACACACACTGTATGCCAGACAGATGCTCTAGTACTGAGCCACACCCCTTAGCCTTCGTTTTTTTTTTTCTTTTTTTCTTTTATTTTTTGTCATTTGGGGGAAGGAAGGTGATCTACATTTATTGAGAATCTTGAGTATCTCATTTGTGCCCCAAAATGTGGCAAAAGTTTCATAGTAATCATTTCATTTATTTGTTGAAGCAGGTGTTATCATCACCTCAATTCTATGAATTTTGAAAGTAAATCCACAAGTGATTCAAGATCTGTCCTAAGTCACAGAAAAAAGAATTTGAACTCAGATATGTCTGGTGTTAAAAATGATGTTTCTTTATACTGCAGTATATCCAGTCAAACCTGTTGTCTATGGCTCTAGGTTTTACTTTTGATCCAGTGTCACCATAAGAAATTTGCTATGTCTGTGATTTATTCTAACAACAGCTATGATATAAACAGATGTAGAAAAGATAATCACTCAATTTCAATGGTGGTAATGTCAGGGTGAGATTTCAATGATTAAAAATATAAAATGCATACATAAAATAATAAACAATCCTGTTGGAAGTATTTTGCTTTTCCCTATGTTTTGAGGGGTACCATTATTGAATCCAGGAATGTTTTACCATTGAGCCACATCCATAGCCCTTTTATTTATTTATTTAAAAATTTTTGAGACAGAGTCTCACCAAGTTGTTTAGGAACTTGCTAAGTTGCTGAGGCTTGCCTCAAACTTGTGATTCTCCTGCCTTAGCCTTCAAACTGCTGTGATTATAGGTATGCAACACTACACCAAGTCACCCTATTTTTAAAAAGTCTATTAACTTATAACCATGTGGCCTGTCATGAGGCTACTCCTGTATTACAAGTTTTATTTTTTGCTATTTTTGCTTGTTTTGTTTGCTAATTCTTCCAAGATTTTCTGGTAATCTGATCTTTTAAAAATCTTCATAATATTAGAGATTATCTCATTTGTAAATAAATTTGTATGGGTTATGGTCTAAATTCTGTATTTTAAACCACCACATAGAGCTATTTGAACTATCCTATAATTTCATACCATGCAACATAAAGGAGTTAAATTAAAAATTTAAGCTGTTTTATGTCACTCCATTAAAGACTACTCACATTTACCATTGTAGACTAAGTGAAAAGTGAATTTTGCAAGTAATGGCTTTCTTCTTACATTCCTTGATCAACTGAAGTCTGTTGAAACTGTACAGGCAACAAAAAGATCTACAGCAAGTTAACACTCTGCCTTTCTTCTCATCTAAATATATAGCTACTTTGGTCTGAATGAGAATAATAGAAACACGGTAATATGATACAAAATGAACCACTTAAGAAAAAAATTTCATGACTCAACTAGTTTGGTTAAATTTTAATCTAAATAAATTTTGGATTGAGTCAACTTCTTCAGTCAAATGGGCTGGATTCATTTAGCTGCCTCCTTGAACACTTTTAACTTTGTTGTGGTTTGGATGTGTGGTGTCCCCAAAAACTCTTACATGAAACAATGCAAGAACATTCACAGGCGAAATGTTTGGTTTATGAGAGTCTTAATGAATCAGTGAATAGATCCACTGATATGGATTAACTGGAAGGTAACTGTGTTCCTTCTACCTAGGGAGTCACTGGAGAAGGTAGTTCACTGGGGACATGTCTTTGAAGTTATACTCTGCCCCTGGTGAGTGGAGCTCCCTCTGCTTCCTGGTCAGGTGTTCTGAACTATTTTCCTCAACATTCTCTTCTGCCATGATGTTCTGCCTCACCTTGGGCCCAGAGCAATAGAGCCAATTGTCTGCAGACTGAGATTTCTGAAATCATGAGCCCAAATAAAGTCTTCCACCTCTCAAATTGTTCTTATCAGATTTTTTGGTCACAAAACAAATTTAAATGGAAAAGATAGGACTAGAATGACTATAAAGCATGTCTTTTATATGTAGTTGACACTTAGAAGAGTAGCTAGCACTCAATAGATGACTATTTATTTAGGTACTGGAAACTGAACCCAGGGGCACTTAACCACTGAGCCCCAGCCCCAGCCCTTTGTTTTTTTATGGATTGTATTAGAGACAGGGTCTTGTTAAGTTTCTTGGAGCCTAGATAATTTGCTGAGACTGGCTTTGAACTTGTGATCCTCCTGTCTCAGCCTCCCAAAGCTGCTGAGATTACAGGTGTGCACCACCACACCCAGACCTAAATGTCTATTTATTGAAGTATAAATTAATGTCTTCTTTGGGGGGAGGGTACTAGGGATTGAACTCAGGGACATTCAACCACTGAACCACATCCCCAGCCCTATTTTGTATTTTATTTAGAGACAGGGCCTTACTGAATTGTTTAGTGCCTTACTGTTGCTGAGACTGTCTTTGAACTAGTGATCCTCCTGTCTCACCTCCCAAGCTACTGGGATTACACCACTGTGCCCGCTGAATTAATGTCTTTAATGTGAGAACCCACCAAGGGAAAAAAGCATACTATGATATGTACTACTTCTACACAACTATAATTGTCCCTATCTAATAGGTGGTGGTATAAGGATAAAATTATGTCATTACTATTAAATCCTTTGACTAGCATGTGACAATTGTAGTCACTCAATAAATATTAAAGTATAAATATATAATAGAGTAGTTGGCTTTTGTAGTGATTCTGCTATTGAAACTGTGAGATACACAGACACATATACACTGAGGCAGCATGGTGTAATATAAAAGTTAACATTCTAGTAATCAAGAGCCTTTGGATCCTCATTCCATGGTTCTCCTGGTGTCTGACTTCAGGAAGGCATCATTATCTCTATTGTTTCAATTTTCTTGCCTGTAAAATGGGAATTATAATACTTGAACTGCTCAAAGGTAGGGTTTTAAGATAAACCATTTCTAGAGGGTTTTTCAAAGATACTTAACATATCATTGATACATGAATCAATGATAAGTCTAATATAAATTTAGAAAGTCTGATAAAAGGAAAGGCATCTGATGTATAAATTCCTAAAATGCAGCCCTTATGGTGATGATCAGAAATCCTAGACTAGTTATGGGCTATTGAACCTGAAAAGATCTCTCATTTGGTAGATTTAGAAATAGAGACCCAATTAAATAAAGTAAATTGCCCATAGCCAGTCACAATTTCTAAGAGGAAGATTCCAATTAGAAATTAGGCATTCAACTGGTGATGAGCTTGATCAAGTTATAGTCATTGCATCACTGACTTGGATTAAAAAATGGCACAACAGAATTGAAGACAAATAATGCTCTTAAAACATGTGCAGCGATAAATAAATCTCTTTCAAAATGGATGATTCTCTGTACTCTTCCTCTCTGACTCCCTTGATAGCAGTTTCCATCCATCATATAGGCAATATAGATCTGAGAGCAATATTTATAATTTTTCTAGGATTCTGCTTCATCTTCCTAGTTAGACAAATGGAAACATTTAAATTCCTATGATTTTATAAATAATATAGCATTATTTTTCTTGCTTTAGAAATAATATCAAGTTTACCATTTGACTGTTTTTTTAGTGTACAATTCAGTGACACTAAGTACATATGCAATGTTGTGTAACCATCACCACTATTTCAAAAAAATTATTACCAGAAGCAAACTCTGTAATATATCATTTTGGGAATGAAATGTATCTTGAATTTTGGAAAATTGTATCAGGATAATGTATTATCTCCACACAGATAATTTTCACAGTGGATTTATTTTTTCTGTTAAATTCAATCTGACAAGTTCTAGGTTTATGTCATATCCTTTGCAGGCAAACTTCACTTATTTGTATCTGTGAAGTCTTAACTGTTCTGTAGGCATGGATGAGGCATTGGCTTCAGGTCGGTTGGCTGGATGACCTAAATATGCTCTGTCTTGAAAATAATGACTAGGCTTATTTTAGTACACTTCATATTAATTGTCATTTTATACATTGTTTAATTGTTTAGAAACCTCTTTTTTTCCATCATGAATCACACCTAAAGGAATTACTAGCATTCCTATGTATTAAATAAACCAACCATAGTAAAATATTATTGTTGAAATGCTTAATTTGTCAAGTATAGACAGCATAGTCAAGGGCAATAGAGTAAACAAGAGATGAAGGTGTTTTCACTGTATGGAATAATTTTTCCCTTGCTTGAATTTATCATAGTTATTTTTTTCTTAGAGAACAAAGTCTTCAAACCAATTCAGCTCTGAGAAAGTCATTTTGTAAAATGGATACACTGCCATTTTCCTTACCCAGTGATTCATCATGTATTTCTAAATTTTGATAAGAATTGTTACAAGTCTTTTCAGTAGCATTATTTGAAAATCTACATTATTATGTATGACAGACCATGTCAAAATAATTGTGTGTGGGACTAGTCTGGGTTAAGGAGAATCATATTTGATGTTACTAATTTTCACATTATTTCACCCATAAAAATTCTTCTAGCAGCAAAAGTTTTATTGCACTGTATTTCAAAGTCTCTAATTTATTCATGGGATAAATGTTTCATATAATGAATTTTGAAGTAAATGTATTCTGAAATTCATGCATAACCACGGCTGCTATAAAACTATAAGAAATTTGGTTAAAATTAAGGCATTTCCCCATTCCTGTTGGACAGTGTATAGGGAACCTAGAAGATTTTTATGCTAATGAAGACAATATTGTTCAGCTACCTTTTTTATCCAATATATATCTTTTATCACATTTATGCCATTATCCCAATTAATAACTTTAAATGAAAGTAGTTCCGCAATTTTACTGAGGTACTACTGCTGCTTAAAGGTAGCTTGTGCTAGGCCCATTTTGTGTCATTTAACACAAGTCTCTTGACAGAGACATATATTGGCAGTTTATCCATTTTATAAGACCAGGAATCCTTATGTGTTGGGAATGCTGTTGTATGCCAAACACATAGAATTATTTTAAGGATTAAATTAATATATAAAAACCTTGATTTCAAAGCATATTCAAATCTGGACAATGGAAGGAGGCCACTTTTCCTAGGGACAAGGAGGACAACACAAACTTTAAAAGGTCATAGTCACATAGTACATGTTGTTCTGTTTAGACAGCCTTTTGGATTGGAATCTTTCCCTGAAATATAACCAATGAAGGTTATGGATGAATATAAGGACTAGGGGTTGGGGTAGTGGCTCAGTGGTAGAGGGCTTGCCTCACATGCATGAAGCACTGGGTTCCATCTTCAGCACCACATGAAAAAAAATAAAGATATTGTGTCTATCTACAACTAAAAATAATTAAAAAAAGAATAGAAGGAATAATCCCTCCCTCAATTAAAGCTAAAGAAAAATTAGCTATTAAGGTATGATTTTTAATGAGGATGATGAGATATTCATTGTATGGTGAAATGTCCCATTTGAACAGAGTTGTTGTGCATTCATAATCATTCAATTTATTTACTCATTGAACAATATTTATATGTGTACCTACTATATGCCAATCACCTTTCTAGGCACTAGAATTAGATTAATGAATAAAGCAAGCTAAGACTCTGCCCTCATTAACCTTAAATTCCTTGTAGGGGCAGGGAGAAGCAAAAGAAACTAAGCAATATAAGTCGGTAATACATAGAACCTGTAGGGTGATGTGGTAAGTGCTGTGGAAACCAATGAAGTAGGGAGGGGTTGGCTCTGGGTCAAAGGGGACATGGCTCTGGGTCAAAGCATTCAAGGGCAGAAAGGCAGGCAGTGAGGTAAGAGCATGAAATTTGATTTGGGTTTGGGGTGGGGTTAAAAAGTGGGTTGAGAACACCTTGAAATCATTTGTAAGGGCCTCGGTTTTTACTCTTAAGTAAGATGGAGAGCCATTGGAGGGTTATGAGCAGCATGAGTGAGATACATTTGTGTGGCATTTTGGTGGATACAGAAATGCATTAGGTTTAGTACTTTCCCTTGATATGATAATATAAGATGTGGTAGATAATAGGATTTCATAAAACCCATATCTCTGAGGGCTGCTACCCTTGGTAGTGGGAAAAGTTAGCCTTACATTGTATAGTTTACCAGTATTTTACATAATTAGCAATAAATTTCACAGGAAATGCCTCCAGTATAGAATTCTCATCTCTTCCCTTTATACCTAACATGCAAAATTTCTGAAAATAAATTATGTTCCCAGAATATTTGCACTCAACCTAATGGTGTCTCAACCATCCCTTCTCGTCATTGGCAGGAATAAACTCGAAACAGCTGCCCAGTTATTGACTCTGAGTGCAAAAATCAATTTGAGGTAGTAGTTCTCAAATAGAGGGTGTTGAGAAGAATGCTGAGGGAGAATTGAAAAATTGTCCTCTTTGGAAATGCAGGAAGGAAATATTTGTGGTCTTAAGGGACATATTTCCCAGTAGCATGTTTTGTAGGGACCAAATTGAGGTAAATGTGTTAATCTTACTCTGTTTAAGAAGTTCTGTTATGATGATTCTTTTGGGCTATGAAAATGCAAAGAAGTGAATCTTGGGATAACCAGATGCAGGGAAGCATGTTTTAAATGACTAGGAAGTAATTGATAGATACTGCCATCATTGTGACCCAGGTAATAGTGCAGCTAAAACAATTTCAAGTGGGTCAAGACATCCCTGGAGTACTTGCTGCAGTGATATAAAAATCTCCCAGCAATGTGTCCTAAGTCCTGTAAATCATGTTAGACTTAATGAAACCTTTTGCAAAAGCATTCCATTACTATGATTCATTTAACTGCAGTTGTTGACATGTTGTATCTGGATTGAAGAAATATGTAAACTTTTGATTAATTGCTGTGGTACTAGGAAGATAAAATATATGGACCATTTTTAACTAATATTCAGGGCATGTGTCTATGCATAATTAATTCTCCCTAATTCTTTAAAATCCATTCCCTTACCCTTTGTCTTGAATTTTGAGCTAATATTTGCCTTTCTACTTTGTAGATTTATCTACTAACAGCACCACTGAATTATATACTTGAAAAGGTTGTACACATATATTTTGTGATATTTATTTTTTAAGATAGAAAATTCTGAATCTCAAGGCTGAACTGGATTATTCATCATGAGGTTTATTTTTTCATTTATATTATTTCAGCACATTTGAGTTTAACTTAAAATTAATGCTAGTTCAGTTGCATTTTGTCAGTTCAATGACTTTGGAGCACCTACTCTATGCAGCCTCTCTGTGTGTGTGTGTGTGTGTGTGTGTGTGTGTGTGTTTGTAAGTCATGCAGCATCCTAACAATGAACTGGAATATGGTATGACTGCAATACAAGAAGGTCACTGATAGCCAGTGATCAGTTCATAAAATCACAGGGAAATCTCAAAGTGAACTATGATGTTTCAATTTTGGTCAGTAGCATTCTACATATAGACCTTGGAATCCAGTTGGATAAATTCACTGGTCAATAACCTAGGTGTGAACTTTAATCAGCTCCCAGGAACCCAGATACAAAGTGTGGTCACATAACTACTGTAGGGGCTTCTTTCCCAGGCAGACCCTGTACCTAGGCCATACTTCCCAGATTCTTACCACCAAAGTTGTCTGTGGATGACTTTCATCTTACACATTCCACATGTATTTTAGAATGTCAGTTGAACTGTGAAATACTTTTGCAGAATGCATCTTTTGATTATAAGATGAAACATTGCTACCTTTCAAAGCATCCTAATGTTACTAATCTTGCTAGCAGAGGCTATGAGGTGGAGTCTCACTATTCCCATTTTATAACTGTAGCAACTAAGGCTCAGGAAGAAGGAAAACCAAAGCTACTACAAAGTGAGATAAGAAAATAAATGACCTCTACTATGTTGTGTTTTGTTTCCTTGCTTATTTTTAATGATGTTGCAATGATGAGAACCTCAGCAAAATGTCTCTGTGACAGATCTGAATTCTTTCCTGACACAAGCCTTTCTAAACCCAAGACTCCTAGCAGCTATGAGCAATAACAGATGCCCAGGATGAGATGATGAGCAATTCCAGCAAAGATGGAGTCAAGTCAAACACAACTACTTAGCAGTCTGTTTTTCTAGGGGTCCAAAAGTTTGGCTGCAATCAGCTCTGATTTTACCACAAAAAAATGATGACCTCATACATTTAAAACTATTTTTATTACACAAAGAACGCATGAAGACATTACTCTTAAACACAAACATTATAGATCAGCCTCAGGTGCCCTTTTATTTTTGCCAGAAATCCTTGTGCTTTCTGCTTTTGTAGGTAAAAACAGCTATGAATTTGGTGCCTTCCAGACATCATTTTTCTTTCCATTTTCTTTTTTCTTACCCCCTCCCATTAATGTTTGTGTATATCCATAATAAAACTGTATGATATTATTTTGCATAGACACACTTTTACATAAATGGTCTTATATGTATGTAAAGCTCCAGGAAGTTGCTTTTTTTTTTTTCAGTTCACTGCATGGTCTGGTAATCTATTAGCTTTAACTCAGTACTTTAAATGGCTGCACAGAATTCTTTGCTATTGTAATGTGCTGTTTACTGAGTTATCTCCACAGTGATGGACAGTGAAGTTGTTTCCACATTTTTTAAGGCTCATTGAAACAGCACTACAATGATTGTACTTGTACACCACTCTTAGTGGCCCCAGGGAAGTATCAAAAAATTGGAATTTCTGACCCCAATGATTTAACTTTAAACAAATTTCTTCCTATAGAAAGAGTCCCAGCCAGCACAAGAAAAGCTTCCTTAACTTCTTATTTCTGGTTACATGATTGGCCTTTTTGGGGGGATGGGGGTGTCTCTAGATTTACCATTATTGACGCTACATATATTTTGCCATGGAGTGCAAGGTAGCGGGCTGATCCTCAGAGGACACTGTGAATGGCTCTCCTATAATCCTTTGTGGTATTGGAATCGCATTCTAGGGAGGATTTCTAAATGTAGGGAGCCCCTCTCTCAGATAACCCCACATGAGAACAGACACTCACTAAGTCCTCTCTTCCCTTTCTCTCATCAATGCCTTAGGAACACCTTCTGCTATACAAAGAGAGATACACTTGCCTTTTGCAGCATCAATAAAAAAAAGGTTAATATTCCCTAGATATTTAAAAGTAATATAATTTTAGTGAGTCTGTATGTCCAAATAAATTAAATAGGTCAGATATGCAAAATAAAAGCAACTTATTTTAAGAGGGACCATTACCCTCTGTTCTCTGATGGTTTTGAATTAAATAATCATGGACAATCATCCACTGTTGTATTCTCAGTTTGCCTCTGACTTCATGAAATAGATGTAGTGTCATTGTTTCCTATACAGAAATACTTAGAAAATTAAGTGAAGCAGTGAAGTGAACTGAGAAGAGCAGAGGACCTGAGAACAGGATCATGGATGTGAGGTCCAAACCTTTCATTTATCATCTGTGTATAACCTTAGATGAGGCACTTAACTTTGGAGCTACAGGTTCTTCATCTTTGAATTAAACATGATGATACCTTTATTGTAAGGTTCACATTGATCAAAGATGTGAAAAATGCTTTGAAAATACAATTTGCTTATTATGTAAATGGAGAAAATTATTAGTAATCAAATATAAAAGATATTATTCAGAAAATCTAAAACCCTCTATACTTTCTCTATGTAGAATCTGTGTTTGATTGCATATTTATAAACATATTTATGTTTTCTTGAGTTCTTGTGTCTGGCTCTGAGCAGAGTGGTATATACTCAGTAGGAACACTATAAGACTTGGTAGAGTGAGTAGGTAAATCAGCCAAGTAATTTTTAATGACTCTCATCAAATTATTGTTTATAATGTCCTAGGATTGACCCTGGACACTGGTTGCTTGCAGCTTCAAGTATTCAGGTGTTTAAGAATGGATGAAGGAGCCAGGTGCAGTGGCTCAAGCCTGTAATCTCAGCACTTAGGGAGGCTGAGACAGGAGAATCGTGAGTTCAAAGCCAGCTTCAGCAATGGCAAGGCACTAAGCAACTCAGTGAGACCCTGTCTCTGCATAAAACACAAAATAGGGCTGGGGATGTGGCTCAGGGTGTCGTGTGCCCCTGAGTTCAATCCCCAGTACCAAAAAAAGAAAAAAAAAGAATGGATGGAGGAAGCTAAATGATGGGATTCTTTATTAACACCTAGAAAGAAGCACAAACTGAATCTATAGAAATTCTCAGGGACAGTAGAGCTAGATAGCCAGGACCATTAAGATGAGTCTTAGGGGCTGGGATTGTGGTACAGTGGTAGCGTGCTTGCCTAGCATGCGTGAAGCACTGGGTTCAATCCTCAGCACCACATAAAAATAAAATAAAGATATTCTGTTCACCTACAACTAAGAAAATTTAAAAAAAAAGATGAGTCTTAGTTATGGTGACTCAGGAAAGTTGCAGTGATCCATAAATCTATCCCAGTGGAAAAAGTCATTTGCCCTTCCTTGTTGGTACATGAAGTTCTGAAGGTGACTCCTAGCATACTACTTCTTCTTCAAGAGAAAAGTAGGCAGCATAAGTTGGCTGTAGGTCTGCAATCAGTCAATGCCTTGACAAGCAACTTTCCTCCATCTTTACACTTAAAATAATGAGGCATGGTGAACCCTTTGTCCCCTGATATCTTTAATTTCATTACCCAGTGAGATCTATGGGCACATTATACTCCAACCACAATTATCCTCCTACTGGAAGTGGTTGCTGAGTTCTCCTTTGAAGGGATTTTATTTACTTAATTTTTGGTGAGAGGAAGTTGTTGTGGGATAACTAATGAAAAAGTAGGTACAGTTTCCTGAGAATGTTGAAAGAGAATATGTCCCTATGTGCTTTCTCCATGACTTTCTCTTTTCTTTTTTTTCTTTTTTTAAAATATTTTTAGTTATACATGGACACAGTGTCTTTATTTTGTTTACTTATTTTTATGTGGTGCTGAGGATCAAACCCAGTGCCTCACGTGTGAGGGGCAAGTGCTCTGCCACTGAGCCACAACCTCAGCCCATGACTTTCTCTTTTCTGTTTGCCCTTTCTCTCCCCTCCCTATCTCCCTTCCTTCCTTTTACCAGTTTTGTATCCATACACATACATATACTTAATCTTTTGCTTTTAAATCTTGTCAACTCTTTCTTGATTTTCCCCCTTTGGGTTTATATAAGTAAGTATTTATAGTCAATGCTCCATAAACATTTATAATGAGTAACAATGATAACAGTGCTAGAAAGAGCAACACATGTGTTATTTCCTGGTGCTTTTATCTCATGTACAAAATTAAACATTAATGTTGCTATCAATTACTCCCAAAAAGATGGTGGAAGCATATTTGTTAGTAATATTTCGATAATAACTATATAAACAGATATTTGTCATGCTATTCTGACTCCTACATCTTCATTCACAGAACATTTTATTTACATTGTCAAGTAAGAGGGTGGCAATTTCAGTGAGACTTGCAATTTATCACTTGCTTTGCTTTCCAAGGCAAGTCCTGTGAGTTGCAATTTTTTCTGAAATGGATCTAGGATCATTCTTCTGAAATGTATGCTTTCAAGTGTACTCAGAAGGAAAACATGATATCTGTATCTATATAATATCTATATAATATTTCACTTCCCACTGCACCCTGGGATATTTTCCTTACATCAGGAAGCTGAGTTGATTTCAATTCACCAGAGTTTAAAACATGTCTGTCTCACTTCTCAAAAAAACAAATACAGATGACTAACAAATACATGAAAAAGTGTTCAACATCATTAGCAATTAGGGAAATGTAAATCAAAACTACACTGAGATTTCATCTCACACCAATCAGAATGGCAGTCATCAAGAATACAAACAATAACAAATGCTAGAGAGGATGCGGAGGAAAAGGAATAGATTTACACAGTTTGTGGAACTGTAAATTAGCACAACCACTATGGAAATCAGCATGGAGGTTCCTCAAAAGAATAGGCATATGAGCACCATACGCCTCTCAGTATTTACCCTGAAGAATTAAAGTCATCATACTATAGTGATACTTTCATACTCATGTTTATAGGAGCACAATTCACAATAGGCAAATTATGGAACCAGCCTAGATGTCTATCAACGGATGAATGAATAAAGAAAAAGTGGTATATATACATAATGGAATTTTATTCATCCATAGAGAAAACGAAATTCTGAATTATGTCCTAATTGCAGGTCAATAGATAGAACTGGAAAACATCATGTTAAGTGAAATAAGCCAGACTCAGAAGGTCAAAGGTCATATATTTTCTCTCATATGTTGAAGCTAAAGATGAAAAAGGAAAAGGATAGGGGTGGATCTTATGAAAATCAAAGGGAGATCATTAGAGGAAAGGGACCATGGGGTGGGAGGTGTGGAGGAAATGGGGAAGTGCTAAGGAGTGATATTGGAAAAATTATATTGTTACATGTAATAAATATGTAACAACAATTCAAATCATTATCAACAATTATTATGTACCAATAAAAATATGGAAAGATAAATAAAAATGTGTATCTTCTGCCTCTTGCTATTATGGGCTTAAAACCTATATAAAGAGCATTCATCTCACCTGGTAGAGAGCAAATTTCTTCTAACTGTATACGTCATAATCAAAACAAGACATTCCAAAATATGAAGGAAACTTTTATGCAAAAGAAATAACATAAATGGTCTGGAGCTGTAGCTCAGTGATACAGCACATGTGAGGCACTGGGTTTGACCCTTAGCACCACATAAAAAAATATATTGTGTCCATCTATAACTAAAAAAATTTATAAAAAGAAATAACATAAAAATTAACAAACTTGAGCAAAACTAAAAAAATAGACGTAGACAAATGAAAATTTGAACATAGCAGTGAAGAGCACATGCTTTGGAATAGGACACAATTGGCTTTAGTACATATTTGCTATCTGACTTTGTGGAAAGTTCTCTACATCTCCATTTCCTCATATGTAAATTGGGGATAATAATAGACCCTGCCTCATAGTGTCATCATATATCACAACTAAAACAAATACCTTTAAACTCATGTGTGAGAAGACATACCATTTATCAAGTGCTTAGCACATGGAATCACTTGATAATGGGAACAGTCTAGGCTGGGGTTGTAGCTCAGTGGTAGAGTGCTTGCCTCACATGTGTGAGGCACTGGATTCAATTCTCAGCACCACATATAAATAAATAAAATAAAGTTTAAAAAATTTAAAAAATGGTAAGTCATTTGTATCATTCCCTTAGATCAATTGTCTGTGTCTGCCTGTCATTAGGATGGCACTATCCACCTAGGACCCATAATGGGGGTCAGCAAGGATTATGAGGTGATAGTTGTTTTCTGGTTTTTGTGATGAAAAATCTTAGGCTTGAGGAGATGGTATAAGCTCTATGGAGAAATCATGATTTTGTTTGATTATTAACTCACAGATTTGTTAGCGCTGTAATGAAGTACCACAAAGAAGGTGGCTTAAACACTTGGAATATATTATCTCAGTTCTAGAGGCTGGAAGTCCAAAATTCATATGATGATAGGGCTACCATTCGTCTGCCTGCATGTTTGCTGCCTGACATGGCAGAGATTCCTTCCTAGCTTCCTGTCTCTTCTTCCTTAGTTCATCCTTCCATTATACTTCAATTCTGAATGTGTCAATCCCCTGTCAATACTCCTTCAATGATTGTCCAGCACTTATATAATAAATTCAAATTCAGACTTAACACAGAGGCCTAATGTGCCTTCCTCTTCCCTACCAGATACTATTTCCCCATGGGCATCCTTCAGTACAATCACATTAAACTGCCCATTGTAGGCAGTCAACTGCACTGTACTGACTCCTGCATCTGCACTGATTACTGCATTTTTATTCTGTGTCCTTCAGAACAGTGACCCCTTCTCTCCTTTCACTCCCTTGTCTGCTTCTATTTAACCTTCACTACAGAAGTCAAGCATCACCTCCTCTAGGAAGCATTCCCTGAGTTGCCTTTTGGTCTACAATTGATATTCTTTCTTCTCAGGCTTTGTGAGTATAGAACTTTGGCCAGTCTTCTACCCTGTCATGTAGTACAGTCCACCCTAATCACTGATTACCTTGGTTTTCCACTCCACTGCACAGTGAGTGCTTGAGAAGGCCTGGTGCCAATACCTCTCTGTAGCCCCCATGCCAAATGCTGGGTCTGGCCCAGGGCTGAAGGCCAAGAAATGTTCCTGGGCTGGAGTGGAGAAATGCAGCAAGTGGGCTAACTTCATGCCCCAGGAGTTATCCCTGAAATGATTGACCTCCTAATGTCTTCTAGAAAAAAATGCAGGTAGAAACATCTCCTATACCAACTACAAACATTAGAACAAGGAAGGTTTTCGATGCAACTGAGAGATAAGGGGACAAACTTTGTAATCACATAGTCCATACGCTTGGCGTTTGGTAAGGGTCTGGCAGAGATTACATGGAAAACCCACTTTTTCTCTTTTAATTCACCATCTCCTAATATCTAATTATTAGGAGTGCATGAGGCACAATATAGAAAGTGAGAAAAAATTTCACTAGACAATCATCTTGTAAACATCTTGTGATAGGAATGGCTATTAAACAGAACGCTCAGTACCAACTGAAGCTTAGGCGAGTTTAGCCAAGCAAATCAATGCAAGTTAATCTTTCAGTGTCAGCTGGCTGAGTTTTGGACTAGTGATGAATGCCTTGACTGGAAAGATGAAATGCTGGAATGCCAGCCAGTGCTCTGACAGCTACAGATGGTGCCAATTACTGCCAGTGGAGCCTGTCCTGCTGTGAGCCCAAGATGTCTGATTTGTGGCCACAGGAAAATGAAAAAGAGGCCTTCCAGCTGGGCCTGTCACCTGTCCTTTATTGTTCTGTAACCAAAATTGTATTCAGGTGTGAAAACCATTTTTTTTGGTGATGGTAGTTGGGAAATTGAGCATGGGCAATGTTACTTGTTAATCTACAGCCATGCTTAATGCCAAGCATATGCCTAATAAGGTAGAGCACGTCACTACCAAGGTTGGTCACTTCTTCATACCTTATTTCTAGCGAACAAAAGACTAAGTATAAATCATCCTAGAATATGAACAAAGGCAATGCAAATATCTGAAATGCTTATGATTTCCATGGCATTTTGTGCACATAAGGGTCATCTAGAAGTATCATTTAAGGAGTGTGGTTTTTCTGGAAGGATCACCATGCTTCTCTCCTGTGTCAGACTCCAGAACTTGGCTGTTTCCATGGTTAAGCCATGAAACGGATGATTCCAGGGTGCATATTTGGGATCCAACAATTAAAGATCCACTACTTTGATCCTTCTCTGAGAGAATAGGTTACATGTACACATTGAGACAAATCAGTATGATACCTTAGTATAAATTGCAGCAGTGTAACAATGTAAAAATTTTAAAGATAATACTATTGAACTATGTAATAAGAACTTGTGAATGTAGCAAAATAAAACTTAATATTATGTATAACTATAACACATTCATAATTTTTTAAAAAGTTTAAAAAAAATGGAAAGGTAACATCAACAATGACTTCCATAGCCACACTTGTTTATTGACAACTTTTGATGGGAAAGTTACCTATATTGCTCTTAATCTTTCTAACTCATTTGCCTGAGAGATACTACTACCCCATTTTACAAACAAAGAGATTGTGTTATACTGATGTTGAATGGTTTGTTGAAGCCCACAAATCAGTAAATGATGCTACCATGATTTGAACACAATTTTCTAAACCTTAGGAATGAGGACAGCTAAGAAAAAAAGACTATTAGTTTCCAAGCCATATAGATCAAGAGTAAAATGTTCCATAAATGTTGAAACAGGAGGAAAACTACTAAATATTAAACTGGATTGTGATAGTAGAATAACAGTGGGAGGCAGACAGGCAATAGCAGTGATAGTAATTAATATATAATTTAAATGTTTAATATTATTATTGATATTCAATCTTTGTGTCCAATAGTTTACTGCAATAGTTTACCTTTCCCTAGATAATGGTTAGGTACTGGACTACTTGAGAAGATAGCGCTAGCTGGAAGCCAGGAACTTGAGTCAGGAGAGGACTTCAGACTACTCCAGTTGCTGAGGCTAGGAATGACATTGAACTGTTCAAAAAACCTGAAGGAAGCTATTCTAGTCATAGCCATCTAGGATTCCATTAGTCCCTGGGGCATCCCTCAGTGGCAGTGTGAGGAGTAGAGAAGCCAGTTCTAAAGTCCCTCCATGGGAGCCTGGGAGCAGTGCCACCTCCACATACTCCCATCTTCTTCCCCACACCAGCTCAACTCTATGCACTCAGATGTTGTATTCCACCAAATGTTGGTTTTAGAGGAAGAGTGAGTCTGAGGTCCTCTTCACAGAATCTCTGGGTACAGATCTTGGGTCTGGAAGATCAGGTGCTCTAGTAGATCATCCCTGCTTGCAATTCAACAAGGATCCAAAACAGGCTCCAGTGACCACTGGGAAAACCTCAAAGCCAATTCAGTGTCTTAAAAGGCATTCCTTCTAACCTTGTAGTCAGCCAGAAATGATGCTCAGCTTCTTTGAAAAGTCTTAGCTCATTAAGAAATGGCTGGAGTCTATAGAACATTTTTACTTTTCTGACATAATGTTCTTCTTTGATAAACTTTCAGTACATTTCTTCCTTTTCCTATTTTCTTATTTTCCACATTTTCCTGCTTAACATGAGGCATCACTTACTGCACTGCCACATTTCTTTCTGTCTTCATGATATTTAAGGAGATTAGGCTAGAATCTGTGATCTCTGATTGATTTTTCCCATGAGGTAATTGGTTATGAAAACATAAGTGACTCAGAATTATTTTGTTTATAATATTTGAAACCTTAATGGACAGAACATCTGAGCCACTTTAATTTGCATTTCTGGATTTTTAAGATGGAAAAAGGTGTCTTTTAGATGTTGTTGAGGAACTAGCAGCAAATCAGAATGATTTCCTGTTTGGGGTAGAATTTTATATAAAAACTGTCTGAAGTGTTACAGGCCAATTACCCTCAGTAATTCCCACATAGGGATTATTTCAGGGCCAAGAACACCCAGCATTCATTTACTTGCTAGGAGGACTCATAGGACTTAACATATAGACAAGCACAAGGCTAGAATTAATTGCAGAGATAAAGCAAGGGTAGATCAGCAAAGGGCAAGACACATCAGGCAGAGTCTGGAGGAATCCATATGCAGCATTCCTATGTTTTCTCATTGCCATGGAGGGTCAAACAGCACATTCTCCCCCTGGCAGCAAAGAGATGCAGCAACATGTGTGAAAAGTTTCTATCCATGATGCCATTTGAGACTTAGCACCCAAGGTTTATATTTAGGGATTTTCACATAAGCCCATTCAGTCAAGCAACTATGAAAGTTTCAGATTTCCACAAGGAAGGTCCATATTCAGTTCCCAAGATAGGCAAAATATCCTTATCACTTAGGCAAAGTTTCACATCAACGTAGGGAACTATTTACCAACCAAGTATTTAGACTCCAGCCCAAAGCCAGCCATGTGAGGGAGCCTTTGAAAGAGAGCAGTCTCAGGCTTGCTGGATGGAGACCAGCAGCATTAATCTCAGTTATGTCTTTTACAGGTACTGGATTTTGCTGGTTAAAAAAAATAAACAGGCATAAAGATCTATCATAGAAGACAAGGCAACTTCCTTCTTAAGTGTGTGTATGAATCTCTTCACCTGGCCAGGGCACCAATTTAGGCAGAGCACAGTTCTAGCCATGTGTTGACTGCTCACCTGAAAATCTTCCAGGGCTCAGGTAGCATCATGATAGGAGTCACAAAAGAACTGCACTACCCTGAGGGTACATGTTGTTCCCCCTGGAAACCCAGAGTTTATAATTAGTGCACCCTAAGCAGCACAGGTTGAGCCCACTGTGAGGCCTCCCACTGACATAAATGTGGGAGACAAGTACTGAAAGTCAGGAGTAATCTTTTAAAATTAGATTGACATGTTTGTTCATCTGTTTACTTGAAATTAATAATGACCTATAATCTGACCCTATTTAAGCATAATGAAATGGAGATCTGCTTCTTTTTACTTGGAATTATTTGGATGGAATTGCCTAACAGCAAATAGCTTGTAAATTGCAATAGAGAATCATTTTTTTTTAATTTTATTAAATTTGTGATATAAGAATTGGAGTATTTTAGTCTTCAATTTCTAACCTGATTATTTAGCAATTTTTAGGAACCATTTAGCAACAGAAATATATCAATGGACAAATAGCTGTAAAATGACCCTCTAAGTATCTGGGGAGCAGGTCAGACATTCCAGAGGAGCCTTTGTTTACCAGTTATATAATTTGTGTTTTCACTGTATCTCTTTGAAGAATTATTCATTTGTGGTCCAAATGACTACAAAGGCTAAATGGCAGCCTCTTACACTGGAAATTGGCTTTTACATTAGAACTTTTAGAAGTGAAGATAAGTGGAGAGAGAAAAAATGGATCAATAATGGTACAGCACAGTTTACAAAACATTTTCCCAGTTAAGAAAACATTGTCCAATGGATGCTCACAACTGTCCTCTGAGGTTTTATTCCTACTTATAAGGAAATGAAGGAAGCAGGGAAGGAAGGAAGGAAGGAAGAAAGAAGGGAGAGAGAGAGAGTGAGCAAATGGGTAGCCAAGTATGGACTTAAAGATATTCTGACACTCCATCTGTAGTTTTGCACTCGTACCACAGGGCTAGTTTTTGAACCCTAAGCCTATTGCCTTGCTTCAGCATGGTAAAAGCTTTTGACACTAGTGGAAACCTAACTGGCTATTTGCTAGCATTCTTTATGTCCTCATCATGTACCAAGGCTGATGTTCTCTTGCAGACGTTTCTCATTTTTTGATTCAAGGAGTACCAGAATCCTCTAAAAAGACGTTGTGTTTTGTATTATTTTGGCAATTGATTTTGTTGCTGTTTTTAGTAGATGAGCACTTTAGAAGAGCTGCTGGAACAGGGAAGAAGTTGCAAGACATAAACCTGAAACCACTTACCAAACACTATTTGAAGAGAGTAACTAGTTATTCACATGGCAGTATGAAACTAACTAAGGGTGGAAGTAGCATGGAATTTTCATTCCCAACAGAGCTGCTCACAGAGCACTATCAGATTGTCCATTTTCCTTCCTCTTAGGCTTTTTTAACCAAACTCTTTAGGTTTTAGCCTTCTCTGGGACTGGCCACTTGTTAATAGGACTCTCTGCCATCTCTTGAACCTATTTTCATTTCCTGCCAGCAAGAAGAGAAGGGGATAAAACTGGTGTGATTCATAGGCCATAGGCCCCAAGTGAACAGTTTTCTGTGGGCCAAAGAGGACTCTGGGTGGGTTTATGTAACATTAAACCCAGGCGGGTGGGTACTTCCCCACTCTGCCTCGGTGCAGCATGTCTAAGACTTGGCACAAATTAGTGTGTTTGTCTTTCACTCCACTTGGCCACTGGCCAGCAGGGATACTCTATTTTCATTTTGAAATTTTACTTGGCAGATTCTTAAAGTCACCGAAGAACTTTTCCTGAGTAATAAAAAGCAACTTTTATTGAAAACTAATTATTTTTTCAGATGAATATGCCAGCTGTTTGAAAATGCTCTGGTCACATTAAAGCATATTTTAATAGTGTGCTTATGAATGCAGATCCAATTGTGAAATGCTTTTTGACAGTAACTTATAAGCACCTCAGTCCAAAGTGCCTCAAAGCCAACTTCTACACAAATCTGATAAATGGAAAAAAAATCCACTAGATGAATAAATCAGTTATATGGGAATGACAGATTATAAAATTCCCTATATACCTGGCAGGGAATTTTTTCCTCAGGAACTACAACAGACAAATAAATGCATATGTATTTTTTCTTTGAAACTTCCAGAAGGAAGTAGGATCTAATGAGTTGAAGACTTGAACTCTTCTGAGTATACTTACTTTTGTATGTTTGTCTCTTGGGCTATGTCTGCACACATGGGTGTTATGTTTCCATACTAGCCACTGGGATGTGAATGAAACAATAAGCTGAATTAAACATTGTCTTTGCCTGCCAGGAATTTATAACCTCATTAAGTGGATCAGAAGAGGGGCAAGGACAGACATGTAAACAAGACACAATTTTGTATGTTTAAAATAGAGCTTTATGGGATATCTTGGGTTAGTGCAAAGCCTACTGTACATTTTAACTAAAGGGACCAAAGAAATCATGATAGAAGAGGTACCATTTGAGGTAATCCTTAAAGGGTGAGAATGACATTGATTGGGGGAATATGGAGAAAGGACATTTCTTACTCATTGAAGGAGCAATAGCGAAGCCACCAGGGAATAAAAGAGCATGGTATATGGGGGGAGAATTTCAAAAGAGATGAGATCAGATGGAGTAGATGATGCAAAGTCTAAAGTCACACTACAGAGGTTATCTTCCTTTGTGTTTAAGATTGTGAGAAGGGACATCAAATTATTCTCCATTGAATACAGGCTTGTGATAAGGAAAATAGCATATCTAGGCCTTGTTTTAATATTTGTGGAGACTAAAGAATGAATAAGGGGAGAGAACAGGGAAACAGATGGGTTAGGAGCTATTGTACTAGTTCAGGTGAGGGCCGGCGAGAGCTTGAAATGGGCATTAAAACAATTATCCAGCGAATTTAATCAATGCGAAGAGTGATCTGGCTAATGCATGAAGATGGGAGGGAGGCACTTTACTCTCAATCACTTGTTTTTATTGGCTTGACTTGGCCAGATAATTGTTTCAACTCTCTGCTTTGCTTTGCCTATGTAACAGCCATTGTATGGTTTGGACAAATTACTTAAAACCAATAGGTTTCATTTTCACCAGCTGTAAAATAGGGATAATAGCTCTTGCCACCAGTGGTAATTGCTTCATAGAAATGCTTTACACATTTGTGTAAGTGCTAGCATATTCTTGGCATGAAATTCTCATTAATAAGATTTCTAATACTTCTAATGTGCATTGAAATCTTCTGAAAAGTCAATATATCCAAATGCTACATAATTTAAACACAAGAAAATATCCAAAGTAATAAAAGGTTGACGCCATGTAGTGAAGCAATAATCCCTGAAAACCTTTTTTTTTGTTTGCAAATACTCTGATTCATTTTCATTTAACTCACAAAACTTCATTTTATAAAAATACCATAACCAAAAATGTTTTAAGAACCTTTCTAGAACTTTCTCAGCAATAGATAGGAGACTGCATTCTCCAGCTCCAAGGCTGTTCTGAATACTCAAGACTTCCTAGATGATGAGTTTGCCTGGCTTCAGATGACAGTTGAAGTCCAGGAATGTCTCAGAGTTTGGCAGAGTTCTTTTACCCGTGGCTCAAGGAAACAGCAACAAAAAACTGTTTTGTCATTTTTCTGGATGGTAATAGAAAACTTAAGAAAAAATGCCTTTCTTGATTGACTTCAGGCTATTGTAGATATTAAAGGAAATAAGTTGGCTAAATTAGGGGAAGATTAGGTGATATTTTCTTTCAGGGAGCTGGTCTATTCTTCTCTCCTCAAACAAGGTAAAAGGGAACATTCATGAGATGCACATGTATTGTGATGTGTTTTCAAAACATCTGGGGTTAGTTGGCCAGTGTTAACAATGCTTAAAAAACAAAACACCCAAAGCCAACAATGCATGTCAGTTCTACCACCAACAAAAAAGTGAAACCATTCTTGGGGCTTAAAATCAATTCACCAGAAAATTCAGGGAATTTGTTTCACTGGGAAATTCCCTATTGCCAAGATATGTGGCTTCTGATGATGGTGTAGACTTGGGAAGCCAAGCCACAGAAGAGAGGAGCCTTGTTGAAGCTACACATAGCACACATGTTGAAGCACTTGATGAGGAATATAGCAGCCAAGAAGATTTTATGCACATACCAAGAAAAGATTTCAGAGACTTCTGTGTGAGATCAGTTCTTTCTGGTAAGTCATTTCAGTGAGACCACCTCAAGTATAGCACCCACTTCCCTGACTGAGTGGCTCAAACTCCCTGATGTTGACCCAACCCAAAGAGACCCAAAGAAGTTGCCTGCATGATTTACGAGGTTCCTTAGACCAGCTCATAGAGATGAGTCTTGTGACATGTGTGTGCATGGCAGGCCTTCACAATTTTGAGCCAGGTTGCATGTGTCGTTTCTCAGCTGGTTTTGCTGAAGGACCAGTCCCAAAGGGCTTAAACCAAGATGGCAGTGTTTGAATCAATATAAATGACTTGCTTTCATAGGAATGGAGAGACTGAGTCAGTGGGAGTGTGGAGCTACTCTGAAATGATATCTGACTCCAGGTTCCCACTTTCTAGCATCTGAGAACTAGCATTTTCCTTCAGAGTGCAACCTTTGCCTTTCTCAGAAGAGAAGAAAGGAAACATTCAGGACAAACTGATTCAATTTTTAAAAGGGTTTGCAATTTTATCATTGGAATTCAAAATTCCAACACATATATTTTGAATGTATAAAATTCTGCCACATTAGCAATGGCTAGTAATATTGAAGAATTGCATACCCGTGACCTAGTCATTCTGGTCCTTGGAATATATCTCGAGAAAGTTTCATACTTCTGCATAAACAGACATAAATAATCTAAAATAATATAAACAATGCTGTGATGAACAATTACAAGCAACATAAATACCCGCCATTACAGGGAAATAGATTTATCATGTCCTATTCATACAACTGATGAAATAAAATGAATTAACTAGAGCTATGTGAATCAACATAGAAAAACATCTTACAAATACAATTTGGAGCAAAAGAACTACATTTGTACAGGGTTAGATTAAGTATATTACTATGTATATAAACTGTAAAATCATGCAAAATGATATTATCTAATGATTACATTTTTCTCTTTAATTAATACATATTTGAATGTATTTATGAAATACAGTAAAATATTTCAATATAAATATATAATGCATAATGATATAATGCATAAATCAGAACAATTATCTTTTCCATCTCCTCAAACATGTATCATTTCTATGCAAAACACTTTTGAACAAGGTAGGAATCTATTTATTTTTAGAAAGCAAGTGTGTCAAAATGTCTGGGATCATAAGGGAAATTCTGTCACTTTAAAAATTTACTATAATTTTTGGGCAAATCATTTGAGCCCTCTGATCTTTTGCCTCTTTCCTGTCCCTTCCTCCACTGGCCTGTTGGTATTGTTTGGAGAAACACAGGAGATGCTTTTTGTCCTCATTCCCCAAACTATAAAAGTTTGCTTATTTGGAACTTTCTGTTTGGGATAAGTCATATGTTATGAGCAAAATGCCCATGGTTGTTCAGGTTAATTGCCTGTCAGTAAAGTAAGAAAGAATCCAATAACTCAGCAACCCACTTTCATATGCAAACAACACTGAATGACATGTTTGTGGCTTTCTTTTCTCTATATATAAATAGTACCAGCTTTGAAATGATATGTTCTTTAATCAAAAGGTTATCACTAACTCTAATTTAGAGATGCAATTAACTTTCCATCCCTGACTGTGTGACCTGAAACAATTATAATAATTGGTACTTTACCTGCAATATTTTGTCTGGAGGTGGGGTTCACTATTTTCCCTATTAGTGAACTGCTGAGAATAAAGTAATCAAAAATTACTTTATTTAGACTCCTCATGCAACATACTGCCTGCCTGTGTTGTTATCTGTCACAGACTTTTGCTTATGGATGGACAAAATTTCCCTTCATTTATTTATTAAAATATTGACATGACACAATACCTGTGTCTCTAGCACTGTTATCTTAGTGCTAAATGCTATAGGATTTTGCTACCCCCAAACATTTTCTACTTAAATCTGGTATCTTTTTCTTTATTTTGTTCACATATTCATTATCTCTTTGATAAATATTGGAATGTACCCTTTTTCTATCTGAGGAACTGCACAAGTACTCTGGAAGTAGGCTTGTTAGGCTGGCCTATGATCCTTGACATGGAGATTATAAAGTGACTTTTATGAAAAAGAAAAATTAAAACACTACTGATGAGGAAAGAAAACTTACTTTTCAAACAAAAATCATACTTCCTAAAACTCCATGATCTGTGTTCCCCTGCTTTCAGGTTGTGTTTGCTGCCTTTGGAGTGCTGCCATTGGGTTAATATATCAGTAGATGCACAGCCTTCCAGCGGATATAATTAATACCTTGAAATTGTGGCTTTCAGCAAGTCTCACCAAGCACAATTCAATGTCTTAATTTGACAGTGGGCCTGACCAAATGCTAATTTGTTTGAGGAGACAAAACTAGTCGGTTATGTAGCCTAGGGTCTATAATCTGACAGAAGGAGTCCAAAACCTACCCAACTATTTCCATGTCATGGCTTCAGTTACAACAATGGAGCCATTCTCAGCGAGGCTATTGAACATCCTTCTATGGCATGGTGTGGGACCAGAAGCCTGGGGACAGAAAGTATGCTGTGACCCTCTATCCATCCAGTGAGAACCGTCTAGGCCATTATAGACTCACACAGGAAGGGTGGGGAAGCATTTGCTCTGTACTTTCTCTGCCTCCAATGTTGTGTATGGATCCCTTTCCTATAGTGGGCACTTCCTTGGTTGTTGCACTTGAGCTCTTGTATAATTTCAACTCAGGAGTTTGTCCCTAGTTTAGGGGAGGGAACACTGAAGGTGTTAGACTAGCCATTAAACATGAAATAAAGAATAAAGTAACTGGGTATATACTGTGTGCTTCACACTGTTAGTCCTTTATGCATATCTTTTTATTTAAACTTACCAACAACTTTATGAATTAGTAGCTAGTATTATATCCCCTCTAAGATTCAGAGTGATCAGCCACCTTTCCAAAAGCATATGGAGATGCATGGAGCCAGTATTCCACCACGAATCCATTTAGATTCCATCAGCTTGTGTTTTAACTACACCACACTGATTCCTACTTAGTCTTTGCTTATTGAATCAGGAGATGGACAGAGATGACCACAGCTACTGAAGATGAGGCATTCTCTTGGTTGGCTTAGGCTAACCTTTGTCACAATTTTTAAACATTTTAGAAATTGATAATGTTATTAAAATGTCTATCTCAATATTGACCAATGAGAGGCTCCTTCCCCAACTGGCTCTAGCAAATAATAGGTGTAGTTAAATTTAACATCAAGCCGGGCGCGGTGGCGCATGCCTGTAATCCCAGTACTTAGGGAGGCTGAGACAGGAGAATCGCGAGTTCAAAGCCAGCCTCAGCAACAGCAAGGTGCTAAGCAACTCAGTGAGACCCTGTCTCTACATAAAACACAAAATAGGGCTGGGGATGTGGCTCAGTGGTTAAGTACCCCTGAGTTCAATCCCCAGTACCAAAATAAATAAATAGATAGATAGATAGATAGATAGATAGATAAATTTAACATCTGCCAAATAGTCCACTGTAGATAGATAGATAGATAAATAAATTTAACATCTGCCAAATAGTCCACTGGTTTTCTATAACCTTTGTGCATTTGTACATTTTGTATGCTTCCAACTGGTTTGAATGTGCACAGAGAAATAGGTGTGAAAACTGGAAGAGCCCTGCAAGATCATCTAGCATGTTTGACAGAGGAATGAATTTAGACCTGTTACTCTTTCCAAAGTCACACAGAAAGCAAGTGAAAGCACTAGAAACTGGCTCTGAAGAAAATGTCTGTGTGTCTACAGCTGTAGATTAGACCACCATGACTCATTAGGCAACAGTTCAGATAAGAATAGACTCTTGAGTTTTGCAGAGGCTTGACAGATATGCACAAGTACCTTACATAGGAATTATATATATTGTAGGCATTAAAGCAAGAGATGGTATATTGTTTTTGATATTTTAAAAACCAAACCTATAGGAAAATAACTATTCATTCAAGAATGGGCACACAGATATTATCTCAGAGTCTTTTATGTACAATTCTGTGTGAGAATCTGTGTATGTTTATGTACATAGTCACCCTTTAGTTATTCAATCAATCCTTCTTTTGGCTGTTTGGAATTGAAACAGTCTGCATTTTTCATTTTCTTTTGCATTTAATTAAGTCACATTATGTTGGAGGTGGAACACCTGAACTGAAGAGTGGCTCTACTATATACTTTGTAATAAAGAATTGGTGCATATGAAAATAACAACATTTCTGTTTTCAGTATCTCTACATTTTCCAACTTATTTACATAAAGGAATGCTCTTTTGTGTCTATAAAATAAAAGTAGGACTAAATTATCCTTAAAGTATTTAAGATTTTAATATCATGCTTTTGGACAACTTGTATTTTCTTTGCAGGAAGGGAAATGAAGAACTATATTTGCTCTAAAAATGTGAGTTGAATGTCATTTCCCCACAGGAAGAGAATGATCAGTTTGTAAACATGTTCTCTATCCCTAGACTTCCCTTGTCCCCCTTCATGAACTCATATCATTCCATCTTCCTGAACTCACTCAAAAGGTCTGTGCATGCTCTGCAGCGCACTTCTCTTTGCTTCAGAAATGTTATTTGGATTCTGTTCTACCCTATATATATTTTAAAATTTACCCAAAACTTATTTATTCTAATATTCCTTTTCATTTCTTTTTGTGATTTCCTAATATCTTGTATTTCTTGGCAGAGGTAAGTCATGTATGTTCATTTATTTACAGCACTATTTCTAGCCAGCTCCTCCTACCTGAACATTCAGGTTCACTTTTCTCTCTAAAGCCAACCTTAAAACTAATATTTTCTTTTCACCTTATGGTTCAGTTTTCCATAAAGCTCTTGTGATACTATTACCTTCCAGACCTGAGGTAAAAAATAATATATTTCAATGCTCTAATCCAATCAACTGTCATATGAATGTGTTTTTTTCAAGGAGTAACAGTATTTGTCATGCAGGTATTATTCCATTTTTAATAATGTGTATCCTCCAATGAAAGTGAAGATTTTACAGATCAAACTTTTAATGACTTCCTAAATGAACACACAATATCTGTGACTGCAAGTGTTTAAAGTAAAGAAATTCCTGGAGAAATATGCACATACATACACACTGATACTTTTCTTCATTGTTTACAGATATTTGTTTTTTTTGTCTTGTTGAACAGTGAAATATAACATTTGGTAATGAATTTTTGAACTCTGAGTGAGGGATGAGTATGTCTCTGTGTGTGTATATCATGATGGACAGTGGGTGCACAGGATAAATGTCCTGTTTTCTTCCTCCTTCTTCTTGCATTTTACTGGAAGACCCTAAATCCTTTATTTTCTTAACCATGCCCACTCACCCCAAAACAAAGGACAATGGCAGAGGAAGTGCATAGATAGAGAAGGTGACAGCTCAAATAAGCTTTATGAAAATGATTCTGAGTATCAGAGTAGGTTATACAAGTTATTTAATTTAAAATGAAATCCTTAAGGGCTTCAGTCACAAATAGAATTTTAGTTGATTGTAAGGTGTGGCATACTGACAAAGAATGGAGAAAACTGCCAATTATTGACTGAATTTGTTTGAAAGCCTTTTAAAAGAGGAGATAGAAGCATAAATAAATGTGTATATATTTAATGCATGGAAGGAAATGCCTAACTGCATGCACATGTTCTTATATTTCACTATGCTAAGATTTCTATATAGAATCAACTTAAGAAATCTTATCTCTAATTTTTTGCACATTATATGCTCAAAGAAAGAGGGAGGTAATGGTGCTAAGAACCCAAGAGGACCTTTATATGTTTCACTTTGTTCCGTTGTACTTCATTTCATTCACTGAATGCAACCAGACTGTAAGGAAGAGGCTCCTCTGAAGATACAAATCCTGAGGTTCAGCAAGAGGAAGTAATAATCTGCCTTAGGTTATGTCGCCAAAAACTGATGAGGCTGAGGCTCGAACAATAACTCATACCCAAGTGTCCCATCTATTTTTGTAATACAATTTTATAGCTCTATAGTGATAATTTATGTAAGTATCTTTCATGGGGGTAAATATATAAAAAAGGAAACAAAGTTAAAGTACATCATCATCCAGAAATACCTACTACTAACCTTTTGGTTTCTGTATGTCCAGGTATATGTGTGTGTATTGGTAGAAGACAAGAATTGAGATTATCATTACAATATTTTGCATCTTTGTTTTTCCCTCTTAGTGTTGAGCATTTTCACATGTCATTTAGATAGTCTCCAGAATTAAAATTTTGAACTCCCATCCAGTACCTTTCTTCTGGCTTATACCACCCCTCTTCAATGAGTTCATCCATTATTGGTGATAGTTCAAAATGGAAAGATGACACAAGCTATTTTTCTAAGAGTCTTCTAATACAACCACATTGTCATATGGAAGTGTTATAGTATATTTTTGTTTTGTTTTTGTTTTACTGTTTTATACCAGGTCAAAATAAGGAAGGCATTCAGAGAGAGACCTCTAGTTCTGTCAGGTTTTAAACTTGACCCTACTTCTGTTTTTGACTCTAGATTTGTCCTGATCTTCTCCTTGTGATTTCTTATCTATGGAGTGCCCCTCCCTAGTGAGGGAGGATTCAGGATCCTTTAATATGTAGGAGTTGGGCAGATGATATAAATATAGGCAAGCTAGGAATTTCCAAGTTGTCTTACAGGAAGTGGAGAACTTTGTGCCGGGCTCCTTATGTGGATCCATTGGAGGCTATTCCTCTTATAAATATCCTCTTGTATATATCCTTTGGTCAATCAAATAGTAATCAATAACCCAAATTTTCCATATTGTTTTGGTTCTCACTGCTATATGATTCCTAACTAATCCTTTCCTCACTGTGGCTTCATCTCTAAAATTAAGAGGTTGAACTAGTCGATCTCTTCATTCCTACAAATTATAAATTGTAGGAATGTATAACATTGTGTTCAGTGAATGGCCAGTCAGACATGAACCCTCTAATGCAACTTCACGGTCAGTAAATGGGAAGTGGAAGATATTTTACAATTTCCATGAAACTCCTTCCCCATCTATCCCACCAATGATTTCTTTTAGAAGCCAAGTATATCTTTACTTCTTAAAAAACAGTATTTGGAGCTGGGGCTGTAGCTCAGTGGTAGAGAGCCTGCCTCGCATGTGTGAGGCACTGAGTTCAAGCCTCAGTACCACATAAAATAAATAAATAAATAAAACAAAATTATTTAAAAAAATAACAGTATTTGATGGATTATTTTAAATGAGTCAACAGCAGATGAACTCTATTTTACTGAAAGTGTCCATTGGTTTAAAAATGATACAACAATATTGTCAAATGTTTTTTATTGTATATTGAAATTTAACTGGACTTCTTGTGCCTGTTCCTTTATATGAACCTGGTAATTAGTGTTCTCATATTTTTATACTTACCTGAGCACTAAAGAACAAGTAGGTATAAACTGACAATCACATTGCTTTTTCAAAAGGGAAAAATACACAATCAAGCTATGTGTAATAGCTTGTCAATTACACAAAAACATTAGCCAAAAATAAATATATGACAAATGCTCAACATATTTACTATTTAGGAAAATTGAGACTACATTGAGATTCCATCTCATCCCAGGCAGGATGGCTATTATAAAAAAATATATATATAGGCAAGGATGCGGAGAAAAAGGAACTCATACACTATTGGTAGGAATGTAAATTATTATAGTTACTATGGGACTATAATAATATATAATATATAATAATAATATATAAATATATAATATATAAGGTACTATGGAAGTACCTTAAAAGCCTAAAAATAAAACAACAATATGATCGAATTCTACCACTCTTGGGTATCTTGAAGCAAATGAAGTCAACATGCAAAATAGATACCTACATACCTGTGTTTATTATTCACAATAACCAAGATATGAAATCAGTCTAAATTTCCATCAGCAGATGAAAGGATAAAGAAAACATGGTGTATATATACAATGGAGTATTATATAGCCATAAAAGAATGAAACCCTGTCATTTGCAGAATAATGGATAGAACCAGAAATCAGCATGTGAATGAAACATAATAAGCCAGATGCAGAAACACAAATATGAAATGTTTTGTGTTATATGTGGATTCTAAAAAAAAATGATGAAAGTAGAAGAAGAGCTAATAGGGAAGGGGAAGGGAGCCAAGGGGAAGGTGGAAAGAACAGAGGGCAAGAGAGGATGTGAGTAGCCAGGTGCGGTAGGGCATGCCTGTAATCCCAGCACTTTGGGAGGCTGAGATAGGAGGATCAAGAGTTCAAAGCCAGCCTCAGCAATGGTGAGGCACTAAGAAACTCAGTGAGACCCTGTCTCTAAATAAAACACAAAATAGGGCTGGGGATGGTAGCTCAGTGGTCAAGTGCCCCTGAGTTCAATCCTCAGCACACAAAAAAAGAGAGAATACTAGTGAGCTTTGATTTCAAGAAATGATATATGCATGCATGGGAACATCACAAAAAACACCATTAACCTGTACAATTAAGATGAGTTAATATAATTTTTTAAAATTTTTTTAAAGAATTTTTTTTTGCTAGTTGTCAATGGACCTTTATTTTATTTATTTATATGTGGTGCTGAGAATTGAACTCAGTGCCTCATACATGCTAGGCAAGTGCTCTACCACTGAGCTACAATCCCAGCCCATTATATTTTTTTAAAAAATTATATTTTTTTAAAAAAATTGAGAGAACTAGTAGCCAAAGCTAAAAGAGGAAATAGAAGTAGAACTCAATAAATTATAGTAATAGTTGATGATGCTGTAGGTAAACAAATTATGATAGTCTTATACTTAAATCTATTCTTATGTAATCTTGAATATTTGATAGGCTTTTTATTGAATTTTTTTTCTTCTTTGGATATCAGTCCTTGTTTGTAAGATGCTACTTAGTGTTTTTGTTTTGTTTTCCAACTATGGCCTAATCTTTTTTTTTCCCCTCTCATCTTAAAAATGAGTAGTTTGTAGTTATCATTTGCTTTCTTTTATACCCAGAGTGTTTTGGAAGAGTATAAATAAGAAAACAGGTTGTCAAGCCAGGCAGAATTCCTCCTATTATTTCTATTGTATCAATCAGTGTTGCCTTTTCTGAAAGTATCAAGGCTGTTTATCTGTTGGAGCACATTAAACCCCTGCCTAAAAGATTTAGACTAGGGTTTTCTCTTCAGAACTGAAATTGTTACAACAAACAAGTCAGCAGAATAAGAAATTATGAACACAGTAAGAACATTCATTCATTCATTCGTTCATTCATCATTGCCTACTATGTGCTATATTATGCAGGAAACATATAAGTAAATGAGCAAAGGCAATACTATGCTCTCTAGAGGGATGACAAGGCTCTTGTGGAAACTTGGACAAGAAGGGACTTAGTGCCAGCAGATAACTGTGCTCTAATATATATGCTTCTTGAAGACTTATGGCCAATTCACTGGAAGAGACTGACTGGATTTGGCATTCCCAGGAATTAGGGACAGATTATGTCAAAGCACAGAAATGTCAAAGGTTAAGGGCCTGGCCCACTTTGGAAAGAAAGAAGTCCAGCCTGTGTAGTCATTGGCATGATGGCAGAGAGATAGAAGGGCTGAGAATTGGGATCATAGACACAAAATAAATGTTAGATATTTGTTTATTTCTCTGAAAAAAATAAAAATCTTTAAAATATATTGGTGCATTTTAATTGTACACAATAATAGGAATTGTTGTTGCATATTTGTACATGCACATAAAATAATTTGCTCAGTATCATTCTTAAGTACCCCCCTTTTCCTTCCCTTCTCCCTCCCTATTGTGTACTAGTCTCCTTTCTATTTTAATGAGATTCCCCCACCCCCCCTTTTTTCTTCTTTTTTCCAAAACTTTCACATATAGGAGAAAACATATGACCCTTGGCTTTCTGAGTCTGGCTTATTTTTCTTAACTTTTTGTTCTTCAGTTCCATCTACTTTCCTGCAAATGCCATAATTTTGTTCTTCTTCATGGCTGTGTAAAACTCCATCACATACATGTACCACATTTTTTAACTTTTCATTCATTGATGGGCACTCAAGCTGGTTCCATAATTTGGCTATTGTTCCTTGTGTGCTATAAACAACATTGGTATGTGTATGTATCCCTATAGTAAAATTAATTTCATTCTTTATAAATACCAAAGAGTGGTATAGCTGGGTCATGTGATGGTTTCTTTTCTGGTCTTTTATGGACCATCTATACTGATTTCCAGATTGGTTGTACTAACTTACAGTCCTACCAACAGTATATAAGTGATTCATTTTCTCTAAATCCTCAACAACAGTTTTTATGTGTATTCTTGATGATTTCTATTAAGTGAAATGAAATCTCCATGTGATTTTTATTTGCTTTTACTTAATTGCTAATGATGTTGATTTTTTTTATATATTTGTTGGCCATTTGTATTTCTTCTTTTGAGAAGTGTGTGAAGAGGGAGCCTATAGAATGGGAGAAAAAAAATCTTTGCTAGCTACTCTTCTGGCAAAGGATTGATATCCAAAATATAAAGAGAAGGCAAGAAAGTTACCAAAAATAAAAAACCCAATCAATAAATGGGCAAATGAACTAGATACATCTTTTTCAAGTATATCTTTCCCAATGACCCTATAGATTCTGCATGAAACTCTTCTGACTGATGCACCCAAAGACACAGGTATCAATAAAGATATTGTTAATAGAACATGTATGAACTCCTACTAATCCTTTGAGACCTAGCTTAAATGGTTGTGTTGGAAGGACGTTTTCCTTGATCTCTGACTTCATATCCTGTCACATAGCACTACTCACACGTTTTCCGCATTGCTTTTATTACCTGTCTGGTGTACTAGGCTGACCTGTCTTGTACATTTATTTCTCAAGGCCCAGTATGGTACCTGGCCCCTACAAGGAGTTGAAAAATAATTTTGAATGGACAAAAGAATATATGTTATGCTGACTGAAACCCTATAAAGGATTGTTACTACCTTAAGAACATAAGCACAAAATTTATTTTAGCTTAGAGAATAAATGGAAGTAACACAATTTGAACTTTTATCACATGATTTTTAACTGTAAAAGACCAATTTGAAAGTTTTTGGTTTTCCATTTGCCTTTGAAAGTCCAGAGTCACTTCCCTAATGATTCTGCCTGGGACCACTTTGTTGTTTATAAGTTTCTTTATTTGTTCCCTTGCTCTTATTTTCTTAACAACAAATCCTTTCATATAAGGCTAAACTGAGCTATATTAGATCAGCTGCAATCTTTTAGGCTCTCAAAGCCTGGGCATTACATATTCAAAACAGGACCTAATGTTTCAGAGCTTCATATTCCACTATAATTATATGGTTCAATGCAAGTGATTATATCTCTTCTTCAGTAACGGGCTGAAAAGTTTTGGTTTGCTGGTTCTCTCATAATTTACTGCCTAGGTATAATAGGCCAGTCTTGTGGAAAAAAAGATGATAAATGATGCTGGCTAGGATTCATAGATTTATTAAATTTCTATCAAACAGTGCAACAAAAAAAATCTGCTTAAGTTAGAAATGGGCTCAAATTTTTTAATCAAAATTCATGAGTCCTGATGCTTGGTTCAGTAGGTCCAAGGAAGGCTTGAATTGAAGACTGATTAAAGAAAATAAAAGGCTTATTTGAAGTAATTTTTCAATGACGGCTTTTAATTGGATGTTAAATCAAATTCTTATCTGCCTTTCTGCAGATAGCACATTATATAAAATACAGTTAGCAGCACTACCACTGTAACGGATACACTGAATAACAAGTGACTTCTCACTTTACACTGAGAGGGTAGAAGGGCTGTGCTTGTCAGCCTGTCAGAAATTAAGTATGTAAATTAATGCTTAAGTATATGAATATCAATATGATTTACAAGAGGTTTGGAGTGTTGTTGGGGAAAAATACTGAGGTTTTTCTTCCCCCTTCAAGGTTAACAAGTGCTCAGTGACCTTTATAGATTGTGTGCAGGCATGAGTGCGTTAGTGTGTGTGCCCACATGTGCATTTTGCCACTGAGCTTCGGCTGAAGTTTAAAGACTCCCGAAGAGCAAATACAGGACTCATTCTTTAATGTCCCTTTCTGCCATCCATGAATGTCAGCCCATAAAAGCAATTTCATTAGCATTTACTCATTTTCCAATATAAGCATTTAGTGTGGTATTAATAATGGACCCTCTCCATCCTTTGCAGAGGATGGGTGCTAGGCCTTGTTGAAGGGGCAGAAACTACATTTATTTGTGGGGGATCAGAGAAGACCCCAGTAGGCAAATGGGAAATTTGAGGCCCTTGTTTTGGAGTAACAGTACATTCCAGGAAAATCGCTTACACTTGCTCAGGCCATAGGAGGGGAGAAGCATGGAACAAATTCATCTTTCACAGCTGACTGAGATGAGGGTGGTTTGCAAGAGTT